>JAPFFP010009818.1:0-17287 GCA_026153255.1 Solanum medicagineum
GTGAACCCCATACAAATAGTGGCGCCATACTTTCAAAGCAAATACAACCGCTGCTAGCTGAAGCTCATGAGATGGGTAGTTTTTTTCATGTGGTCATAGTTGTCTAGACATATAAGCAATTACCCTACCATGCTGTGTCACCACATACACTAAGCCAACTCCTGAAGCATCGTAATACATAGCATACCCCTTGGTGACTTCTGGAAGTAATAGTAGAGGTGCAGAAATTATCTTATTTTTCAGCTCTTGGAAGCTCCTTTCACATGAATCATTCCATTGGAACTTGGTTGCCTTATCTGTCAACTTTGTTAGAGGTGCAGAAATAAAAGAAAAACCTTCAACAAACCTTCTGTAATAACCTGCCAACCCTGGGAAGCTACGAACTTCCGTGGGTGTCGTTGGCCTTAGCCAATCTTTCATAGCCTCTATCTTTTTTGAATCAACCATTATTCCTTCATCGGATACAATATGACCCAAGATGCCACTAATTTTAGCCAAAATTCACATTTAGAAAATTTTGCATACAACTGTCGATCACGAAGAACCTGTAATACTTGTCATAAGTGATTTGCGTGGTCCTCTTCTGATCATGAATATACCAAAATGTCATCTATAAATACTACCAAGAACACATCCAAGAATGGCTTGAATACACTATTCATAAGATCCATTTTTAAACTCCTGGTGCATTCGTTAGGCCAAATGACATAACAAGAAATTCAAAGTGACCATAGCATGTTCTGAAAGCAGTCTTAGGTATATCTTTCTCCTTCACCCTCACTTGGTGATACCTTGATCTCAAATCAATTTTTGAAAAGCATTTGGCACCCTGTAACTGATCAAATAAATTATCAATCCTGGGGATTGGGTATTCATTCTCCATTGTCACCCTATTCAATTGTCGATAGTCGATACACATTCTCAAGGTGCCATCCTTTTTGCCTACAAATAACACTGGTGCACCCCAAGGGGACACACTAGGTCTTATAAAACCCTTCTCCAATAAGTCTTTTAATTGCTCTTTTAATTTATGCAATTTTGCCGGGGCTATTCTATATGGAGGGATAGAAATAGGTTGAGGGCCTGAAAGTAAGTCAATACCAAAATGTACTTCTCATTTTGGAGGTAAGCCTGGAAGTTTTTCAGGGAACACATCAACAAATTCTTTCACTACTAAAACTGATTGAAGAGTTGGTGATTCTGCCTCCATATCCCTCACTCCATATCCCTTAGATATCATTTTTCTGGCCTTAAAATAAGAGATAAACTTACTCTTTAGCACCCCAATATTGCCTTCTCATTCAAGAACTGCCTCATTTAGAAAGTGGAAGTACACTCTCTTAGTTCGGCAATCCACGGTCGCACAACAAGAACCTAACCAGTCCACACCCATTATAACATCAAATTCCACCAGTTTTAGCTCAATAAGGTCAGCAAATGTGTCATGGTCACAAATAGTTACTACACAGTCATAATAAACCTTTCTAGATAATAGATTCACTGGTTGGTGTGGACGCTTCAAATGGTTTGCTCAATAATTTGGGTGTTCTCTTAAGCTTCCCAACAACTAATGGAGTGATGTATAATAGTGTACAACCAGGGTCAATTAATACATATACATCATGTGAAAATATGGACAATGTACCTATGACCACATTGGGTGAAGCTTCCAAATTTTGCCAACTCCCCAAAGCATAAGTGCGATTCTGGACTCCGCTAGAGCTAGCTGGCCCTCTAACACCTCTACCATGACCAGTAGGTGCTTGTTGACCCCTACCTATTGCAGGAACTGACATTGATGATGCAACAGCTGATCCAGTAGATTGTGCTATATCACCCGTGCGTCTCCTCGGGCAAACTCTCTCATCATATTCCCTGGCGCACTACACCAATAACAAGCATCTATCCCAACATGACATATACCTGAATGACTTCTTCCACACTGTTTACAAGGCTGCATAGGGGTCATTTGCTGGCCTGCTGAATATCCCTCTATCCGGGCAACTTGCCCTTCACTTATTGGACCAAACTGATTTCACCTAGACCCCTGAAGTTGTGGTGGAGCACTGGCTGTAGAGTAGGAGGATGATGGCCTAGGCGGTCTATTAGAAAATTGAGGCCTAAGCTCACCTTGGGGTGGTGTAAATTGACCTATAGACTTGGCCCCTTAGACTGCGCACTTTCTAACTCTTGTGTCCTTCTTATTTGCCTATGATCCTCCAACTTCTATGCAAAATCTTTCATTCTCGCTATATCCATGTCTTTCATCAAGGAAGCAATCGTACAGTCTCTGACTAGAGACGTATCCAATCTATCCATATATCGATGAACTCTATCTGCCATAGTAGCAACTACATTAGAAGCATACCTGGCCAGGGAATTAAATTGAAGGCTATACTCCCTTATGCTAATATTCCCTTAGTGGAGGTTCAAGAACTGATCTGCATGGGCCTCTCGGATCTTTAAAGGCAAGTAATGGTCAAGAAATGCCTCTTTGAACTCCTTCTAGGTAGTTGGAGGTGCACCCCTATACCCTTAGATTGCTTCCAAGCATCATACCACAATATAGCCACACCCTTCAACCTATATATCTCTAACTCAATAGCTTCTATACCACTCATATGCATAACATCTAAAGTGCGTTGAATTTGATCAATAAAGTCTTTTGGATCTTTATTAGGATCTGACCCAGTGAAGGATGGAGGGTCCAAATTAAGGATGTCATGTATCCTTGTGATAGCTTCCCTATTTGCACCACCTGCACCTATAACTTGACCTTCGTGTCTTTGACCTTGGCCTGCAACTATGCGAGTCAATAGTTCGACTGCATTTCTCAGATCCTGCACAGTAGCATCGATAGGTGGTTCTGGGGAATTTCACTACTTCCTGATTCATCAGGAGCTGGAGGATTTGGAGATGTCTGTGACAGAGACTCCTCTTGAGCCTTATTTCGTTGTCTCACCCGACCGGGTATACCAACTACCACTTCTACTTCCTTCCCTTTACCTTTGTTTTTCCTGGTTTCTAGAATACTTGCTGTACAAAATAATTTAGGGGTTAGACACAATCCACCTATTACACTTAGCTCTATGGCACAATCTAAAGAATGAAAAGAAAGTAACAACTCCTAAATACCATGTAGCCTCCTACTTATAAATGTGGTGCACAACACATCGATAAACAAGACTCTACATAGACACAACTTTGTAGACTCTCTAGGATGACCCGCTCTGATACCACTTTTGTCACGCTCAAAGTCCCGTTAAGGCAGACTGGCACCCGTTGCCGATAAGGCTCGGGAGAACCAACCTGTATCCATGTGCTTTCTATACAAATTATAATGGATTTCTACAAGAAAGTAACAGTAATAAGAAGCCAAAAGGAAATGCATATGGCTAGGCCATTGGGGCCACGGTGTCTAAAGTATGGGACATGATCACATTTTAATTTACTTAGTCTACAAAGCCTCTATATAAGGAAAAATATCTGATAAGGGTCAGGACAAGCCTCACCTCGACTAACTATATAATACAAAAATATAAGCTCTAGACACACAAAGCTTGGTAACCACAGCTGGATATCCTACACTTCTACTAGGGAGATCTACTAGAACCTGTACCTGCAACATGAAATGCAGGTCCCCCGTAAGAGACGTCAGTACGATATAATGTACTATATATGTAAGGAAGGAAATACTGTATATGAAGTAACAACTCAAATAAAAACTATGCACTGGTGTAAGGATAAGTGACCACCTTTAGCTATACTGTGGGATCATGTACTTTATGTTCTTTTTATTACTTTACCTTGATTGTATAATCTGTGTACAACATGTAATACAAATGACCAGCCGATTAGTGGTAAATTTATATGGGGATCAGCCCAGGCTAGGCTTTTCCTTTCACCCCTTGGGATACCCCCCATGATAGGATCGACCCTGCCTAGTTGATTCTTCCACCCCTCGGGTTACCACCCATCAATAAGCAATATATACTTTACCTTTCAATTACCTTTGAGATGATTCTTTTGATGGTCACAATATTGGGGTTGTAGGAATGTAGATGTAGCATGACATGTAAATAATCATACAAGACAATATGACGATGAAAAAAGTACGTTGCAAAAATAATGAAATGCGTATGAGATAAAGCAACTCGTGAACTTTATTAAGCAACAAGAACCCATGTAACTTGGTATCCACATAAGTATGCAGATTTGAAGGTGACTATGTATGGGAGTATATGAACATGTGAAAGATGGAGACACATTTAATAGTTGTGTCGGAGTTGGTAAGTGCCTTTATGTGCCAAGGAAGAATCTAGATTTCATGCCATGTAATACGAAATCGAGTAGCCTTATATACCTCATTGTACGACCTCGTTATTACCTCTAAGTAACCTCCTTTTCTCTCAAGTAATGATCTACGTTAGTGTAGGTAATAAAACAAGCATTAGTAAATACTAGACATGTCTTGGCATTCCAATCTAATTTTAAAATAAACTTCGGGCAGCAACCCGTAAGCATCGACCCAACAACATTATTTCATCCTTTCCACCCCTAAGCATATGTGTCTACTACCCATTCTATATACATGGTGTATACAACCTAGTTTAGGTCCATAACATGCTGGAAATAGTTCACAATTAACGACACACACCAACTCCCCACTACATGCAATCAGGTAGCACAACATTACTCCATTTCCCTATATCTTGACGTCAACAAGTCAAAACTATCTGGACTTTAACCAAACTGTCCTCAATACATCTATACATAAAAATAGTCTTAAAATAGTCCCAGAACAGTACCAAAGTAGTCATGAAGGACGTGAGGTAATAGCCTTCCATCCATCAACCCACAAGTTCCAATCAAAAAATCACACTTAAGATAGCACAATAAACTCGATTTTAAGTGAAACAAAATCAGGGCAGCAACCTTAGATTAATATTTATAACTTAAACCATGTTAAGAGCATCAATGTCTCTTCATAATCCAGCCTACAAACCATAGAGAAGTCACTTAAAAAAAGGCAAGTGTGAAGCAACTTTCGAAAGACATGCTATCCAACCTTTATTAACAAGCATAACTAGCATATATTTCTTGCTTTTCATGGGAAAAGTATACCAAATACATGGATATTTTGACTTACCTTAGCCTTCAAGATTGAAGTTTCCTTCAAGAACCCCAGAGGGTTTTATTTGCTGTGTTGTGAAGTGAAGTAAAGAGTAAAAGAAAGTCTTTAGGAAAGCTAAAAATTGTTCCAAAGTGAAATGACTTAAGGGACTGTTTTTGAGCCCTTTTAAAGGGTCTCTTTGGCCGACTTTCTCTTGAGCGTTTCACCACATATTAACACATATTAATAAGCTAGTGATGCCATAGCTTAGCCCTCACACTTGGGCCTAAATGGGTCTCAAAGCTAATGGGCCTTGGCTGTCCATTTTCCTAATTTCTCTTCACTTAGCTTGGGCCCAATTCGTCAAGTGGGTTGTGATGTACTTGGGCCCTTCTATTTTTCATCTTGGGCTATGTGTATTGACCAGTTACCATGGTAAAACATGGGCTAAAGTTACACTCTTAACACGGACTTTATTCATTATCGGACTTGGACAGATTTGGCGTTGGGTCTCGTCTCCTTTTAACTAGCATAGTTTAGCTAAGCATGTAGGTGACTCACCCACTAGCTTCCTAAGTCCTACAAGCAACTCACTTTTTTCACCTCGTTTAAGGTCGTAATCTCTTCAATTTGACTTAAAACTTATTCACACTCGCCCCTCTTCAGCGTTAGACATACATGTCGCCCTTTAATTTGAAATTCTAGCACTTTTAAAAAAATTGGCGCTAATTTGAAAAGCCATATCACATTTCATTTGCATAGTACTAATATTGTAAGATGTGGGGTGTCACAATTTCATACCTCAGGGCTCGGAAGATGATAACTAAAGGTTGTACATACTATCTAGGTCATGCTAGGGACATTGATAAGGAGCCAGTGACCCTTCAGTCAGTCACTATTGTTAATGAATTCCCAATTGTGTTCCTCGATGAGCTTCCAAGGATTCCCCCTAAAAGGGAAATTGATTTTACTATAGATTTGCTCCCCGATACACAACATATACCCATTCCTCCCTACAGAATGGCTCCTGCTGAGCTAAAGGAATTAAAGCAACAAGTGAAGGACTTACTTGATAAAGGCTTTATTAGGCCAAGTATATCTGCATGGGGTCCTCCAATGATCTTTTTTCAAAAGAAAGATGGCTCCTTACGGATGTGTATTGATTGTAGACAACTAAATAAAGTCACTATCAAGAATAAGTATCCTCTTCCAAGGATTGATGATTTGTTCGACCAGTTACAGGGTGCCAAATGCTTTTCAAAGATTGACTTGATATCTGGGTACCACCAGTTGCAAGTCAGGGATGCTGATATTCTGAAAACAACATTTAGGATGAGGTATGGACATTTTGAGTTCCTTGTTATGTCTTTCGGGCTTACAAATGCCCCAACATCTTTTATAGACCTGATGAATCGATTCTTTAAAAAATTCTTGGATGAATTTGTGATCATGTTTATTGATGACATCTTAATATATTCACGGTCAGAAGCTGAGCATGCAGACCACTTGCAAGTTATATTACAAACTTTCCAGGACAACATTTTATATGCTAAATTCTCTAAATATATGTTTGGTTAATACCGATAGCTTTTCTTGGCCATCTTATTATAGGCGATGGTATCAAGTTTGATGGACAGAAGATTGAAGTAGTAATGGCCTTGCCGAGAGCATTGATTCCGACCTAGGTTCGTAGCATTTTAGGCTTGGCAGGATATTGTAGGAGGTTTATTAAGGGATTCTCCTCTATCACTGCACCACTAACGAGATTGATGCATAAAGAAGCTAAGTTTTAGTGGATCAATGCGTGTGAGCAGAGTCTTCAAGAGCTAAAGAAAAGGCTTACCATCGCACCTATCTTGGCTCTTCCGGATGGAAACAAAGCATACTTTGTATATTGTGATGCCTCGAGATTTGGCCTAAGTTGTGTTATTATGCAGCATGGTAGAGTTATTGCATATGCTTCCAAACAGTTTTGAAAGCATGAACAGAACTATCCTATCCATGATCTTGAGCTCGCCGCAGTTGTCTTTGCCCTAAAGATTTGGCGATATTATTTATACAGAGTTCATGTTGATGTTTTACCAACCACCAGAGCCTCCAATATCTAGTTAAGCAGAAGGAGCTGAAACTACGATAGAGGAGGTGGCTAGAATTACTAAAAGAATATGATGTTGACATTTTATACCATCCTAGTAAAGCTAATGATGTTGCTGATGCACTTACCGAAAGTCTATGGGAAGTCTAAGCGGTGTTGAAGCTGATAAGGTTGAAATGACAGAAGACCTATTTTAACTAGCTAGTTTGCTGGTGCGATTGGTGGATGCAGAGGATGGCGGTGTAATTGTTCAAAATACAACAAAATCTTCCATTGTTACTGAAGTAAAGAGCAGCAGTGCGAGGATCTTAAGCTTAACTAAGGGAGAGTATTCCACAATAGCAGCATCCTTTATTTGAGCTATCTGGGGATGGAGTCCATAGGTACCAGGGCAGATATCAGAGGACTCCATACCAAGATTCTTTCTGAGGCCCATTATTCTAGATATTCAGCCCACCCTAGAGCGACAAAAATGTATCATGACCTTCAACAAATCTATTAGTGGAATGACATGAAAAAGGATATTGCAGAGATGCTAGCCCAATGTCCCAATTGCCAGCAAGTTAAAGCAGAACATCAAAGACTTGGAGGCCTAGCTCAGTATATTGGGCTTTTGCTATGGAAATGGGACATGATAAATATGGACTTCATCACTAGTTTACCTTGTACTCCACACAGGTATGACTCTATTTCGGTAATTATTGATAGGTTGTAAAAATGTACTCATTTCTTTCCAGTAAGAATGATGTATTCAGTGGAGGATTATGCTAAGCTTTACATTCAAGAGATTGTTTGCCTTCATAGAGTTCCATTATCTATTATCTCTGATCAAAGGGCTCAATTTATAATACATTTTTGGAAGTCTTTTCAGAAGGGTCTGGGAACTCAGATAAATCTCAGCACTGCTTTCCCTCCACAAATTGATGGGCAGATAGAATGTACCATCCAGACTGTGGACATGTTACATTCCTATGTGCTGGACTTTAAAGTAAGCTGGGATGATCATCTACCTCTTATTGAGTTTGCTTATAATAACACCTTCCAAGTTAGTATTCAAATGGCGCCTTATGAAGCATTATACGGGCGAAGATGTAGATTGTTGATCGATTGGTTTGAGGTTGGGGAGACAAAGTTGATAGGCCCTAATTTAGTTCTACAAGTGATGGACAAAGTAAGACTTATTAGAGACCGATTGCAAACAGCCTAAAGTTGGCAGAAGTCTTATATAAATGTTTGATGAAGAGACTTAGAGTTTGATATAGAAGATTAGGTCTTCTTGAAAGTATTAACTATGAAGAGAATCATGCGGTTCAGAAAAAAAGGAAAGCTCAGTCTTAGGTATGTTGGACCGTATAAGATTATTCGAATGATTTGCAAGGTTGCATACGAGCTTGATTTGCTGTCAGAATTTGGGGCAGTCCATCTGGTATTTCATTTATTAATGTTGCGAAAGTGCATTGGAGATCCTTCACATATTACTCACACTGAGGATGTCCACATTACTGAAGATTTGTCTTGTGATGAAGTGCCAATGGCTATTTTAGATCAACAAGTGAGAAAGCTTGGAAATAAAGAAGTGGCCTCCGTGAAAGCATTGTGGCGGAACAACAATATTGAGGAAATAACTTGAGAGGCGGAATAGGAAATGACGAAGAAGCACCCTCAGCTATTTACAAATTAAGGTGAGTCATATTTTAAAAGTTGGTAGTCATCTTTCTATAGTAACTTAAATTTTAAATGATTTGGAGGTACGATTTATATGGGTTGTTACGGAATAGCTATACAAAGCTTGGTAATTAGAATTTTTTTGAAGTTGATTTATGGTTTGGAGGAATAAAGGGAGCATCTTGAAAAATCACATTTTAGGAGATACTAGTGCAACCAAGATGCTAAGTTGATACATTCGCGGACGAATGTTTGTAAGGGGGGAGGGGGGAGAGTGTGAGACCCTTGTTTCTCGTCTTCCATAATATTATAGGGTGACATGTTATATAAGAAATATATGATTTAGGATAGGACTTAAGGATAAGAAGGATTCCAATAGATGTTAATATCAATGACTTAAAGTTTTAAGATAAAGGAATCCCCTAAATACACATTTGGGATTCAAGAAATGGACCAAGTGGCACCTTGGCGTTTTTTTGGAAGGTTTAAATTATGTTTCACTTTTCAAATGGAACTAAGAGTGTATAATTTTCTAATAATGGATTTCTTAAGGTTATTTTAATAGCATAAAGTTCATACATTAAGTTTTGGAATCAAGAAAGTTGCAAGATAAAGGTTGGCCAAAGTCACCATAAGTTTCGTTAAGAAATCCTTCTAAAATTTGGGTCAAATGTATAGGGTCATATCTCCCAAACCATAAAAAGTTAGAAAGTACGTTACTATCAAATTGAAGATCTACGAGTCTATTTTGTAACACACAAAACTGCTCATCAAACCGACCTTATAATAAAAAGTTATGACTGCTTTACTGGGACTGCCTGAGCAGGAATGGCTCATGGACCGGGTCGGGTCGACCCACCTAGATGTCGCTAATTTGAGCTTTTTAAAGCTCAAATCAGTCCCATTTCATCCCAACATAGAAAATAAACTGAAGATAAAGTTCCCTCAAGGTCTTCAAGTGATTTAGGTGAGTTCGTCGCATTTTTAACGTTAAAATTAGTCCCCGTGTCTAGAAATGCGTGCCTTACGGTTTGCAATTTGTTTCCCCTCCTATTAGTTGTGTTTGGAGCTTTTTTTTGAGCTGTAAAAGAATGATATTCTTTTTGGTTATTTTTGGTTTTAGCTGGTCTGTGTAGGTAGTAATTTTGGGGCTCCTTTATGATCATTTTGGCAAAGTTCTACGGACGTTTCCTCGTGTAAATACTATTTGGCCACTCTGGTCATTAATGGTCAATTCTGGACCATTTATAGGTGTGTTTAACCTGTGTGTATATAGTAGTTGTGAAGCTTAGGACGTAAGGAACAACTCTTGTGAAGAGACGTTGGGCCATTTGACGTCCGTTGGAAAGGTATGTTAAGGATAAGCTCTGTCCCTCGTTTTAGCACGAAATCGGGAAAGTTTCCAAAAATGTCAAATGTGATATCGGACTATTCTGTTGCTAGAAAGACCTTCTGTGAAAGGCATTGGGATTGCATCTGAGTTAGTTTCATGATGGTATTAGGTTAACATTCCATTCATTCGCTTAAACATGACATTCAATGTCTATATATCATTTTGTCGGGTTTCCTGGCTGCCTATCCATTTGTTCGAGGCATTTCTCTTCATGGTATAGTTTCATCAAAATAAATGTATATTACGATGGAGATATAGTATTCCTAATCAGTCCTACTTCCGTACAAAAATAAATTAAAGCACTTAACAAGTGACGCGTTGATTTTCGATAATGTTTAGCATAATGCTCCTATTTAAAATACTAATGCACTTGAATCTGTTTACATACATTCTTTTACTAATTGACACTGGACCACATATAAGCATTATGTAAAGCACCTTTATAAAAATTTTCAGAGTTAAGGCCTCATTTTAAATGTTGAGTTAAGCTGTCAAACTTATTCAAAAGACATGTAAGATCCCACGAGTCATGTGTACATACTACGACAATGATTATGTTGTTATGAGGATAAGTGTACCAATGAGACAAGATTGACTAAATTTATGCTATGGTCTATGATGTGCATTCAATATTCATATCATATATGGCACATCATGTATGGACTCCGAGCTATAATTGGAGGTATGGGGCCTATTTACCTAATGATTATGTATATATGTATATGGTACAGATGGCCACAAATTGGGAAATATGATGTCGGTTCACTACCGGAAAGGACCACCAATGCTAGCATTTGGTTGGGTATGTCATGCATTTGCATATATATATATATATATATATATATATATATATATATATATATATGTATGTATGTATGTATGTATGTATTTGCGACATGAAATACTCGAGCATACCATGCATATTTGATCAGTAGGAGGATTATTATTGGCCATTAAGGTTACTTAAATTTTTGGTTATAGGTGGTATTTCTATTACCTTTTTTACTGCTGTTATCCATGGTTTTACTTTTTGCCTCACATACTAGTACATGTTTATTCATACTGATGTCCCATTGCGTAGGGACGCTAGATTTTATTTCATGCGTGCAGGTTCAAATAGGGACTCATATCCACAATTCCACTAGGAGCCTAGTTCGGGTATAAGTTCGTAAGCTCCACCTCTTCCTGGAGCTTTCACAGGATGCGTACTTTTTTTTGTACAGTTGGGTATAGTCAGGGCCTTATCCTAGCAGTATTAGTCGTTCTCTTAAAGGCTATTGTGGACATATTATTTTGGGTTGGTTCTCTTTTGCCTTTCAGTCTCCAGTATAGGATTGTCATGTATATATAGTGTGTCCTTGTACCTATGTTGCAGCCTTGTCGGCTAGCTAGTACTTTATTTGTTGTCGACAAGTCATGACCGAAACATTCTAGGCTTAGTCTTTTTTACAAATGTTATGCTGTTATATTTTATTTTGGCCCTGGTTTGGTTGACTAGCATGTTTAATGGCTTAATCAGCCAATAACAGAATCGAATGCCAGTCATGCCTCCCACTTTTTGGGGCATGACACATCCCTTACGATTCAATCATTTCGGTAATGACTACCATTCCTATGCTAGCACATCCAATCCATCGGTGCTAGGTTATCATCTCACTAGAATACATACATACATACAAACATATATCTATTTATATACATGCTTGTAAAAGAGGCATAAGCTTTCAAATCGTTTTCATGCATTCTTGGGCTTAAAGGCCAAACCACATTCATAACAATTCATACTTAAGCTCAAATGACAAATCATAGCTCATAGTCATAATACCCACGCATAGAAATTGCTCATACATACATACTTGATGGTGCAAGTTCCCATAATGCTCAAAGAGCCATAATCATAGACATGTATGTGATCACATTCTTGTCATAACCCACATCTTATAAAAATTATATCATAAAGCATAATTGGGCTTACCCCAGTTTATAATTTTCATAAAATCTCATGGACATGAATGCATATGCTATGGATGATGTGAGAATGACATGGGTAATTGAGATTCATTATAAAATCATCAATACAATATGAAATTCAAGAGAAAACATGGTTAAATCCACATTTCAAATCATAATATAATTACCCATGCATAAACAAGCCTTGAAAAGGGTCATGCATATTCTAAATCTCATAACCAACATAATCCATCAATTTTATAACTCAAATCAGCTTAAAATTAGTGGGTAAACATAATCATACTCTGTTTGAATTTAAGGAATCATAATATTCAAAACCCCAATTTAAAGTAAGCTAGAAATTCATGAAATTGCTTGAAAATAATTTGGGTCTCCTTGATTAAAAGGTTAATCAAGGATCAAAACCCACATACCTTCACAAGATGAAGAGCACCCAAGAGAAAAATTGATGAAGAATTGAATGTGTCTTGATTCCCAAGTTAAAAATCATCAAGAACCCTTGAGAGGATTTGACAGAGTCTTTTGAATGAGAGAGAGTTATTGTGAATAATTTGAATAGGGTCTTAAGGTCTTTAGAAGGACATTATATAGCATAGCAGATCCCAAAAGACTAATAGAAATAGCCAAATTTATGAAAACGCCATTAATGAGACAAAATTTTAAAATCCTATATATACCCGTGCACAAACGAGTTCTATGAAAACGAGCATAACTTCTTCATCTAAACTCTAAAGAAGGTGCAACCAAGTGTGTTAGAAAGCAAATTCAAAGAGCTTTTATTTTATAGTTTGTGGGCCACCCAGTTCAATTTGTGCTAGATATATGCCCTTTTAAAGTTGACTCTTGTATTGGTACTTGTAAAAACTTAGCGGATGGAATTCCTTTCAACTTGGCTTGATGTAGGAGTCCTATGATGGCCTTAAACAACATAAATAAGCTTGAATTGAAGGCTTGGAAGTGAACTTAGCTAGAACATGTAGGTTTTATGAGGTGTAACCTTGGCCCAAACTTTCCTAAACCATATCTCAAGCTTCACTAAAGCTATACAAAAATCCCGGTCCTTATAATTTTTATGAAATTACCATTTTGCCCTTATCAAAAGTTGCCTTTGGTCACTTTTTGATAGGTCTAAAATTTAGATATTTAAAATATTGTAAAAATTTAGAGTTTTGCAAAAGAAAGAGCTTTAAAAGTCTTAAAGATGGAAATTTCGAGTTATGTGGTCATTTTGAGTTTTGGGGTGTGAAAATTCGATTTTATCAATTTCATCAGTTCTAAAATGCTGAGTCTGGTGTAGGAGAACTTGCTGAACTGAATCTGTAGTTAAAACAGAGATTTTAGGCCCAAAGTTGTATTTTAGTTCATATTAGATCATAGGTTTGACTTTGGTCAACATTCGAGATTTGGGAGCTCTTGCCGAATTTCCGTCAGTTCTAATGGTTTCGGGTGGTTAAATTAACACTAGAAATTCCCTCATTAAAATTTTTTGAGGTTCTGAGAATATTTTGAGTTTTTAGATCCGAAACTAGTTTAAATGATCCTTCTAGGGTTCGAGGTCGCGGAGGTTTCAGATTTGAATTGTAACTGTTTCATTGAGTCTAGATCATTGTTTCTGGTAGGTTTCTATGTTTTGTTTGTGTTTACAGGGTCCCAAACAAATTTCTGAAGATCCAGTTCTTGTTTTTATTTGAGCTAAGTTGTTGGTGCATTGTTGTTTCTGGTGCATATGGCACAAGTACTCAGCATTAACGCCCCATAGGCTGTGTTCGCTGAGACTGAGTAGCCAGACCTCCATTTTTGCAGGGCGAATGTCTCATCTGTAGAGGGTTATGCCCCTCTAGCTTCCGAGTTCGCGGAGTATTACAGGTTCCTGAACAATGTCTCCTTTTAAAATACGTGATTGAAATCATTTCTACCATTTTTGACATTTCAAGCTATGTTCTAAGAGAGGATTTTCGACGTTTTGAAAAGAAATTGATTGGGTAATTAGTTTTTAACATATTTAAATTATTTTCATTAATTAATTTGTGTTTTTAACTTCTAATTTGGAATTTAATAGTGGAAATTGGGGATTTTCGGAATAAAATTTTCTAAACTTAAATCATTGATTTCTCCCTCATTTAGCTCCATTTTTGAAATGTCACCGCTGGATTCCTTGTTATGAATGGAACATTTTTACTCATAAATTTTTAGTGTTCAACTACGTTTGTCAGCATGAGATTTTTACCATTTTACCTTTTCTCCCTAAATTCATTGATTTTAGTGTCATTAGATTCGTTATGGGATTGTGGTGTTATATTTGAATTAATTGTGGTAATTTGGAATATCTTAGGAGGGGGAAAGTAGCGATTCCTTCTTGATTTCGAGACTTTATTTGAGGCAAGTGAATTTCTAGCCTTTTGTTAAGTATAAATGAACCTTGTATTCTCCTATATGCATGGAATTGAGTATTTGTGGGTAGAATTGTACCATTCAAGGTTTGATTATATGGCTATATACTTATTTGTAATTTAATAATGAATTCGTAATCTATGTGGCCTTGTGATTCATATGGTGTTGACAGGGAGATAGTGCTTATATTATGATGTGATGACATTGAGATATTGTTGATGATGAGACAATGTTGATATTGAGACATTGATGATATTGAGAGTGATACTGAGATATTGAGACATTGATTATATTGAGAGTGATACTGAGACATTGAGACATTGATGATATTGATACATTGTTGATAATGAAACACTCTTGACTTATTTGATACTTCATTTCCTATTGGTCTAAAGTGTGATATGTTTCTATGTCTGTAGTAATCTAACTTCTAATTTGATCAAACACATTATTATGTTTGGGGCCTTAACTCCCACGAAACTCGAGAGGACTCATATTTATTAATTTAACATTTACATCGAACATGCATGAATAAAAAAATCACTGAGCGATAGATCTCACTATTCTGGCTA
The DNA here is from genome assembly GCA_026153255.1 of Solanum medicagineum. Taxonomy (NCBI): domain Eukaryota; kingdom Viridiplantae; phylum Streptophyta; class Magnoliopsida; order Solanales; family Solanaceae; genus Solanum; species Solanum medicagineum. The sequence goes on from JAPFFP010009818.1 coordinate 15,201, forward strand.
ACGAATTTTGAAAATGAAACTTTGAAGGGTAATCAATGAAGAACATACAATTAGAAAAACAGTCAGCAAAGTTTGTAAGGTAGCTTAAATTTAAAAGTTTATAAATGAATTGACACAATCAGTATTCAAAGAAATAATTGAAATATAGCCTTGTAAGGTGTCATACCATCCTTTTCTCCCTTGCCATTTTTGTTTTCTCGACATTTTCTCCTGCAACTGAGATAATTTTTTTCACTTGTTTCTTCTCTTTTCAAGTAATTCACATTAAATATTCTCCGCTCGAAATATTTATGTTATATTCATCTTGAAGAGATGAAAGTCTGGTAGTACACTGTGGAAATTCAAGGAAACTTTATGAGATATAATCAAAATAAGTTAAACAATTTATTCTGTATTATCAAATATTTAAGGATCAAAATTGAAGAAGGAGCAAACCGTTATTCAATAAACTCAACGTTAATGTAAAAAAATATAATAGAAAAAAGGAATATATGAATTACCTCACAGAGGTTGCTGATGGAATGAAAATTTATAATTATCAGTATTCCTTACGTGATACGATAGTTTCCAACATTTTCATCGCTTTTCAAAAGTTTTGAACCATAATTGGCATCATTGTCATTTAAAACATGATCTGAATTAATATTCGGAAGACTATCTTCACCTGTGGCTTTGTAGACTCGGGCTCACCTAAAAAATCATGCATAACCAAATGATAGAGTATGATACGCTTAGAAAAAAATTAGATTCTAGTTAAAATATATTTCATTTATACACCTTAGGCTACAATACTGTACTATGACATTTAGGTGTGGATCGCAGTTCCAATCCTAAAAAAAATCTCACAAATTTAAAATTTCGAAGACAACTATATTTAACCACATAAAAAGTAACATCAGTGTAAATTGTAAGATGTAAAATTATTCCTTATATACCAGTGTTGTCATTTGGTTGTTGTTGTTGTAGTTCCTCCTCTGGTTGTTCCCCTTCAATAGGTTCCTCCTGATCCTTTCTTGATATATTTCTTTCATGTTCCTCAGATGTCTCGTGTGCGACTATCACCTATTAATTCATAATAGAAAATAAAATCAAATATTTCCTAAATTAAGTAAATAAACATAAGTCATGGTTAATTAATTACCTCACATAAGTCCAAAAGAGAATTAAATATTGTACTTTCTAATGATGTTCCCTTATTTAAATGGTCATCTTCATCATTATTATCAATGCTATCCTCCCGACTATGTTTACCATGGCTCTCAAACTCACCTAAAGTTAATGCATAACCAATTAAAAATATAATAATGAATAGTCTAAATCTTCAATTTTAAGATGTATAAATTAACTAATTACATACCATCAATACTTTTTTGTTTTTTGTTTGTTAGGTAGCATCTCTTGAATAGTGTTTATTTGATCCTTTCATGCTTTACATTCATTATTCGGGAGAATATCGTCACTTGTTATAATGTTAAGCTCGACCTCATATGAAAATCATGCAAAATCAAAGAGAGGAAATGGCATACATAGACAATAATTAATACTTTATATCTTCTGATTTAAGATTCAAGGATTTTTCTCCATCTCCAAATCAAAAGAGTAAATATATAAGTCAACTGTAATATGTAAAATTTCTTAAATACCGTTGATGTCATCTTGTTGTTGTTGTTGTTTTTCAAATCTTTCCTCCTCGAAAGAGACCTATTGCTCTTTTTCTTTCTCGATTTCATTGTAATCTTTAGATTTCTCATTCTATATCATCTTCTTACAACTTTTTCTTTTATTTTCCTCGATTGGCTGAAAATAAGAATTTGTTTCGTAATAAAAAAATCATGATTAATAAATCAAATAAATCCAAAAATAAATGTCAGCTAAATGTAAAATCTTATCTAAGTATTAAAAGATTCGTAGTTGAAAATAACAAGGTAAAATCAAAATATCTTATATTTTAGACAAGAGAAAAAAAGGAGGAAAAATGGCCTTAAAGCTATGATGGAAAAAAAATAAACAAGCTTTGAATAATCATATTAATTATAATCTTCCAATATTAATTAGAGATGATCGATAAATTGATAAGAAAGTAAAAA
>JAPFFP010009839.1:0-17286 GCA_026153255.1 Solanum medicagineum
CGAGGTGATTAGGAATTGGCCTAGACCATTGGCCCCGTCGTATATTAGGAGTTTCTTTGGCCTTGCGTGTTACTATAGAAGGTTTGTGAATGGGTTCTCCTCAATTGCTTCTCCTATGACAAAGTTGACTCAAAAGAAGGAGAAGTTTGTGTGGACTGATGAGTATGAGAAAAGCTTCCAAACATTAAAAGATAGACTTGTATCTGCTCCTATATTGTCTCTACCAGATGGACTTGAGGGTTTGGTTGTGTATTATGATGCATCTAGAGTTGGTTTGGGTTGTGTGCTAATGCCAAAATAGTAAGGTCATAGCCTATGCTTTTAGGCAAATCAAAGTGCATGAAAGGAACTACCCTACCCATGATCTTGAATTAGCTACCGTTGTGTTTGCATTAATGATTTGGCATCATTATTTATATGGGGTGAATGTTGATGTCTTCACCAATCATAAGAGCCTTTAATATGTCTTCACTCAAAAAGATCTCAACTTGAGGCAAAGAAGGTGGCTAGAACATCTTAAGGACTATGACTTGAGTGTGCATTACCATTCGGGTAAAGCAAATATTTGTGGCGGATGCTTTGATTCGGGTGTCCATGGGTAGCCTAGCTCATATGTATGACAGTTGTAGGGAGATGGCTAGGGAGGTGCATACATTGGCTAGATTGGGGGTGAGGTTGGAAGATGTGGGTGATGGTGTTGTTGTTGTGGATTGTTCTAAATCTTCTTTGGTGGATGAGGTGATGGCTAAACAAGATCTAGACTCCTCCTTGCTTGAGTTGAAGGCCTTGGTTAAAGAAGGCAAGATAGAGGTTTTCCCCCAAGGTGAAGATGGGGCCCTTAGATACCAAGGTAGGTTGTGTGTGCCATGTGTTGATGGTTTGAGGGAGAGAATTCTTGATGAGGCCCATAACACTTGTTACTCTATCCATCCCGGTTCCATCAAAATGTCTAGAGACTTGAGAAATGTGTATTGGTGGGGAGGCATGAAGATAGATATTGCTAAATTTGTTTCTGGTTGCCATTGTTGTCAACAAGTCAAAGCCGAACATCAAAGGCCGGGTGGCATAACCCAAGGTTGCAACACCCCACATCTTACAATACTAGTACTATGCAAATGAAACATGATATGGTTTGGTCAATTTAGCGCCCATTTTTAAAAGTGCTCGAATCTCATGTTATAGGGCGATATATGCGTCTAACGCTGAAGAGGGTCAAGTGTAAATATGTTTTAAGTCGAATTGAGGAGATCACGACCTTAAATGAAGTGAGAGAAGTGAGGTGCTTGTAGGACTTAGGAAGCTAGCAGGTGAGTCACCTACTTGCTTAGATTAAATTGCTAGCTAAACAGAGATGAGGCCCGACGTCAAATTTTTCCAAGTCCAATTATGAATAAAGTCCATGTTAAGGGTATAACTTTAGCCCATGTTTTAGCATCATAAATGGACTTTATTTTCATCCCAATAAGCATATAAAAAAGGCCCAAGTACATCACAACCCACTTAACCATTTGGGCCCAAACCAAGTGAAGAGAAATTTGGAAAATGGGCAGCCAAGGCCCTTCAAATTTGAGACCTAATTAGGCCCACGTAAAAGGGCCAAGCTGCTGCATCACCACCTTAGTAATATAAGGCTTCAACCACACAATAAATTCGGCCAAAATCCCCTTTAAAAAGGTTACAAATAGCACCTTTAAGTCATTCTTAGACTTGGAAAATTTCAGCTTTCACAAACTTTCTCTCTACACTTTCTTAACCTAGCTAAGCAGCCACAAGAGGACTTTTAGGGTTCTTGGACAAGCCCTACATCTTGAAGGTAGTGGTAAGTAAGTGTACATATGTGTTTAGTATGGTTTTATTATGAAAACCAAGAGACTATGTTGGTTATGCTTGTGCTGAAAATTTGGACAACATGTGTCCTAAGGATTGTTCTGAGCTTTTCTTGTTGTTCAAGAGGATTTTATCTTCTTGGTTGGCTATATTATGAATTAACACTCATGTATTCAATATAGGTTTGTTTGTTAATGATGAAACCAGGCTGCTGCACCACCTTTACTATCCATAAAAAAAGAGTTGTTGTACAACGTCGTAATTGTGCTCTTAAAAGAAACTTGTGTGCTGATAATTGGAAATTGTCGTTTCATGACCTTTACCTAATTTGGGACTATTTGTGGACTATTGTAAGACTATTGTTATGTGTAAAAACATTAGATATAGTTTGGGTAAAGTTGAAACAGTTTAGGGATCGTTGATGTCAAAATGTAGCGAAGGGATGTAACATTATGCCGCCTATTTGTATGTTGCGTAGAATTGTTATGTGTTGTGCTTTGTGGTCTGTTGTAAGACTTTTATGGCACTAGAACATGCTTCACATGATATGTATATGAGAATGTGTATTAGAAAATATTATTAGAGGCGGAAAGGTTGATAGAATACGCTCGGGTTTATAAATACCCGGTTGCTACCCGTATGCTATTTTTTTAATGAGATTGGGCTACCAAGATGTATCTATTGGATGATAATGCTAAATTTTATAACCTACTATGTTGTAGACAAATATTTGGAGGAAGGGAAGGTTATATTGATGTTATAGCGAGGTCGTACATCGAGGTATGTAAGGCTACTTGATTTCGTATTATTTGTCATGAAACAGAGATCACTTCTTGGCAGATAAAGGCACTTACCAACTCCGACACAACTATTAACAGTGCCTCAACTATTTCACATATTCATATGCTCCCATACATAGTCACCTTTGAATCTACATACATGCTTGGATACGAAGATACACGAATTCGTTCTACTAAATAAAGTTCATGTGTTGTTCTACGTCCTATGCATTTTATTATTTGTGTAACTTTCTCCTTTCATTGTGGTGCTATCTTTTGTTATTGTTTATATGTCATGTGCTATATCTACAATCCTAAAGCTCCAATATTATGACCACCCAAAAGAATTATCTCAAAGGTAATTGAAAGATAATGTATATTGCTTATTGATGGGTGGTAACCCGAGGGGTGGAAGAATCACCTAGACAGGGTCGATCCTATCATTGGTAGCCCAAGGTGTTAAAGGAAAAGCCTAGCCAGGGCAGATCCCGATATTGCTTATTGATGGGTGGTAGCCCAAGGGGTGGAAGCATCACCTAGCCAGGGACGATCCTATCACGGGGGGTAGCCAGAGGGGTTAAAGGAAAAGCCTAGCCAGGGACGATCCCGATATACATTTACCACTGATCAGCTAGTCATTTGTATTACATGTTGTGCACAGATTATACAGTAATGGTAACGTAATAAAAAGAACATAAAGTACATGATCCCACAGTACAACCAAAGGTGGTCTCTTATTCTACACCAGTGCATAGTTTCATTTGAGTTATTACTTCATTTATAGTACTTCCTGCCTTACATATTCAGTACATTATCTCGTACTGATGTCCCTTATGGAGGACCTGCATTTCATGCTGCATGTACAGGTGTTAGTAGCTCTCCCCAGTAGGAGTATAGGATTTCCAACTGTTGTTAGCAAACTCCAGGTTGCTTCGGAGCTTTGCGTGTCTAGAGCTTATATTTTGTGTTGTACAGTTAGTCGAGGTGGGTTTTGTCCCAACCCTTATCAGATAGTTTTCCTTATCAAGAGGCTTTGTAGACTATATAAATTAAAGTGGAGTCATGTCTCGTACTTTAGCTACCATGGCCCCAACGGCTAGCCATATGCATTTCCTTTTGGCTTGTTATTACTGTTTATTTTCTTAAAGGCATGTTAAATGTAGAAATCCCTCATAATATGTATAGAAAGCGCATAGATATAGGTTGGTTCTCCCGAGCCTTGTTGGCAATGGGTTGGGGTATGACAAACGCATAGAGCTTCCTACTTGGAAATGGGAGGTGATTAACATGGACTTCGTGGTTGGGTTGCCCAAGACTAGGAAGGGTTTTGATTCCATATGGGTGGTAGTTGATCGGATGACGAAATCGGCTCACTTTCTATCGATGAAGACTACATATGGGGCTGAAGAGTATGCAAGGTTATATATACATGAACTAGTGAGGTTGCATGGTTTTCCCTTATCCATTATATCGGATCGTGGTGCACAATTTACTTCACACTTTTAGAGACCTTTTCAAAGGGATCTTGGTACAAAAGTTCACCTTAGACGGCCTTTCACCCTCAAACGGATGGCCAAGACGAAAGGACAATTCAAACACTTGGATATATGCTTAGGGCTTGTGTCTTGGAGCTTAAAGGTAGTTGGGATGACCATATTCCATTCTATAACAATAGCTATCACTCTAGCATCGGTATGGCTCCTTTTGAGTTTCTTTACAGGAGACGTTATAGATCACCGGTGGGTTGGTTTGAGGATGGAGAGGCAGCTTTATTGGGGCCAGATCTAGTCATGGATGCTCTTGAGAAGGTTAAGATTATTAGGGAGAGGTTAAGGACAACCCTAAGTCATCAAAAATCCTATGTCGATGTGAGAAGAAGAGATTTAGAATTCCAAGTAGGGCATTGTGTTTACTTGAAGATTTCCCCAATGAAAGGTATAGTCTATTTTGGTAAGAAGGGGAAGTTGAGTCCAAGGTATGTTGGTCCTTATGAGGTGATAACGAGGATTGGTAAGGTAGCTTATGAGTTGAAGTTTCCGAGTGAAATGAATTTGGTCCATCCGGTATTTCATGTCTCAATGTTGAGAAAATGCATTGGTTGTTGTGCCTTTTGATGATGTGGGTGTTGTTGAGGATAATTTAACTTACGAGGAGGTTCCGGTTCAGATCTTGGATAGGTAAGTAAAGAGATTGAGGAACAAAGAGGTAGCATCCATTAAGGTCCTTTAGAGGAACCAACAATTCGAAAATGCTACTTGGGAGGTCGAAGTGGACATGCAAAAGTAGTATCCTTATCTCTTCCGCTCCACTCAAGCCTAAGGTACTAATCATAGTCTCACATGTGATTCCAAGTCCTACATTTTAGCCCCTATGTCATTCATATGCATTCATGTTTATGTTGTTAAACTCATGATGATTTTACACTTATGTTGAGAATTTGGAAATGGTGTTTTACATGCTATGTTGCATTCTTGTTGGGGCTGATTTGTTCATCATCGCTTTTGTCTTGTACGTCTCTTTTACATTAAAGGACGAATGTTTCCAAGGGGAAGATATTAAAACGACCCCAAAGAGTGCCCAAAAATGTGCCTCGGGATGCCCAAAAATTTTTATTTCCTTATATCTAAAAATCTATTTATTATTTCAAAAATCCAACTTCATATTTGTGATTAGGGGTCCATATTAGGTGAAAAAGAGTCTAACCTTGATTTAAGCGTGAAAGAATAACAATTATAAATTTTTAAGAATCGATTTCTAGAGAGCTTTCCGCGATGCCTCTGCGACGAGCCTCGAGCATGCCATAGTGTAAAATCGTCTTCGTCTCCTCTCTGCAATGCAAAGATGTGTAATTTCATGGCAGTGATTTTTAAGTGCGGTCCAAAATATTCTAAGTGTTGGGCCCAAGTTTCCCAAAATGTATTTTTATCCATACTTACTAAATTTCAACCTCCCTAGAAACACTTAGCCATATTTTCACTCCAAATTCCAAGACTCAAAACCATCGTCCGGATTTAAGGATTCTCTTCAAGCTTCAAGTCTCCGTTGTCAACCTTCACCAGAAACCTCTCCAAAGATAAGGTATGTGGTGTTGAACCATTGGGTCCTTTCACCCATGGTGCCTAAACCCTCTTTAACTTAATATTGCATGATTTAAAGTAGATTTTACATGTGGGTCTTGAATATTGAGAAATTTACTGCATATTGATTTTAGGTCATGAAAGTAAGGTTGTTTTCGCATGTTTTGAGCTTCAAATCTTTGATCTAATGTTGGACTTGATGAGGGGTTTTGATATGAATGTCTTGGGGATGTTACAAGGTGTTGATTAAAGGATTTACCACTGATTTTCCTGCATGATTTCACCTCTGAATTGCATGCTCCTTTACCCCCATTACACCCCCCCAAGGTGTTTGATAAATCGTTCGATTATGGTTTCTTGAGAAATTGAAGCCCAAAATTATGAGATATGAAATGAATGATTTTATGATAATGAAATGAGCTTATGTATATGATTGTTCTTACATGAGGTATTGCATTAGAGCTTATGATGAATCCTATATAAAGTGTTGTATTAGACCATGCCTGACCCGAGGCAAAAGAGCCGGGTATCTAGATGGGGGTTCATACTCATCCACTGGGGTGATGGGGTTGTATCATCAACGAACGAGATGAGGGTTTGTACTCACTAGCCAGATGGGGGTTTATACTCATCCACCGGGGTGATGGGGTGGTATCATCACCAACAGAGATGGGGTTTTGTACTTATGAACCTACTGAGGGGTTTGTACCTTGGGAACTAGCTTGGTCTCCTCTTCACATATGATATCCTATATGAGCATGATCTACTTAAGCATATTTTACTGATTGATAGATCATACATGTCATATTGCTATATTATGCCTATTGCCTATCGTTATGCATTTTGGACTATGATGCCTATCTATTGTTGCATTGTATCCCACATACTTAGTACATTCAAATGTACTAATGCATACTCTTGCCTACATGATATCACCATGTAGGACACGGTGCCCAAGTTGATCATCCTCCTCCTCCACATGGCTAGACGTTGCTATTCCGAGCTTGTTGGTGAATCCTCTATTTAGAGGACTTTCGTTTATGTTTTATTCTTCTTATTATCCATGTATTTAGATACTGTATTATTTTCTATTTTACTATGACGGTGAGCCCGGTTACTTGGCCTTGGCACCCGCTCCTTCTATGTATTTAGAGGTGTTTGTTGGTCAAGGTGTGTATTATGTATAAGCTTGACTCTTGACTTTTGATTCTGATGCTTATGAAAGTTTTCCCTTAGTCCCATTGCCCTTACTTTTATCATATATAATTTATTATGCTTCTGTGACCAAGGATGTGTGATGGTATTCCAAGAGACTTGTTTGGGGTTCCTTTGGGTTCCCCATTCGTCGTATCACATCTAGACCCTAGGCATGGGTCATGACGTTTAACATTAAGATCATGAAGTTTCTTTAAGAAAATTGGAGGAAGACTTGAGGCTTGAGTTGGGTTCTAGAATCCAAAAGTTGGTCCTTTAGATTTTTGAGATTGAATAGAATATTGGGTGATGTTGTGGAGAGAATCTTGAGAGGGTTTTGAGGTTCATAGGGTTGAAAATGGCTAAGGGGTTTTTCACTTATTGGGTTTTACCCAAATGACCTTGGACAGAACAAGTAAATTGGGGGAAAAATTGCACTAGTCCAATCCCCAGGCGCGACGCGGAGCAATCGCGAAGGGGCCACTTACACTGTGCATGGATGTGGTGGTCAAACATAATCAAGAGAGAGTGAATGAAGTGGTTCACCAACCTCCACATGCACCCATGTACGAGGAGTCATACTATGAGGAGGATGCTTGTTTTGTGAATTATTAGACGGGGGTTTTCCGGACCAACACCCAAGGGTCTAGTAAGGATTATTGGCACCAAGGTCAAGGAAACCAAGGTCAGAACAATGGTAGAGATAGAGTTGTCAGAGACAATTGGGGTGGTTACTATGATAGGAATAGGGGTCCAACTACTTATTGGAGTCGCAGAGAAAGTTTTGGAAGTGGTCTTTATGTGCCCACACAATCGTGACAGAGGTACAGAAAATTCCATAATTGGGGAGATGTTTTATCGCTTGTTGAAGAAGGCTGAGTCACAAGATGAAACTCGAAGGGCATGAAATCAAATACTTCAAGCATAAATCAGAAAATAGAGTCTTATTGAGTGGCTATTAAGCAACTTATAAACAATTTGGTCAAGTGTCAAACCAGTAAAATCAGCATCAGAAGGGTATATTGCATAGCAACATAGTGCAAAATCCTAAGAAGGAGAGGTAATGTATGACGATTACTACTAGGGGTGGCAAGAGCCCTATTGATCCTCCTATGCTGGTTGCTGAGGAAGATGTTTATGCGGAGATGGGTTGCAAGAAATGATGCAGATGAATCATATGATCGTGGTAAGGATGGGGTAAGTGAAGTAGCTAAAGTGCAACAAAAGTTTAAGCCGGTCCCTAGGTCTCCTCCTCCTTTCCCACAAAGAATCTAAAAAAAGGGAGGAGGAAGGCAAGTTTTTAAACAATTTCTCTCCATGCTTAAGAAGCTATCTATCAACATCCCTTTCATTGAGGCTTTGGAGAAAATGCCAGGCTATGGACAGTATATGAAGGACTTAGTTACCAAAATGTGTACTATGAGTTAGGAATTCTCTCAAGAGTTTCAACATTGCAGTGTCATCACTACAAAGTCCTCAGCTCAGAAGCATGAAGATCCAAGTGCTTTCACTATACCTTGCACTATAGGTGATGTGAGTTCGCAAGGGCACTATGTGATTTAGGTGCCAGTGTCAATTTGATTCCCCTTGCGGTCTATAAGAAACTTGGATTAGGGGCCCCTACTACTAGCATATGATTGTTACTGGCCAATCGAATAGTGAAGAAACCTATAGAGATACTTTACGATGTGTTGGTTAAAGTGGTGAAATTCATATTCCCTGCAAACTTTGTAATTCTAGAGTGTGAGGTTAAGTTCTACATCCCAATCATCTTGGGAAGACCACTCCTAGCTGCTAGAAGAGCTTTAGTGGATATAGAAGCTGGTAAACTCAGGTTTAGATTGAATAACGAAGAAGTTGTCTTCGATATTCGCTAGTCCATGAAGCATCCAGATGAGCTCAAGAGTGAAGTCTGGGTAATTGGTGAAGCCTGAGTAACCAATTTGTATATGTCATGCCACGACAATAAATTAGGCACTACTTAGGAGGCAACCCAAGGTTTTCGATGTAATAGCATAATTATAGGTTTATTTTCAGTTTTTAAATCCATAGGTAGTTGTTTTATTGTAATTTTGGACAATGGGTTGGTTTTATATAGGGTAACAATGTATTTCATGAAAAGTATGCAAGTATAGGACTAAGTTAGCAAATTTGGCTAAGGAAAGCACTAGGTCAAGTTTCTACGACTGGGTTTACGAGTTGTAGATCAGTCTATAATTTGTATCCCATCTCATAGAGATTTCCAGCGAGCAGGAAAAATGTGCACTTTAATCCACAAGCCAACTTTTCGATTCGTAGATCAAACTACGAGTTGCGAATGTGGTTCGTGGACATTAAGTAAGTTTGTAAAATTTTGCTAAGTGTTGACAGTTCTACAAAACCATGACTTACAAGTTTTTAGAGTCATCTATGACTCGTAATAGAGGCTTTATAGACCAAGGCCCAGTTAATTTACAGTTGACCCGGTAAAGGCATAAAATGAGGGGTCAACTTATTTTGATCCCACATTTGACCTAATTAACTAAAAGTCACCCTTCCGATCCTTCACCCTTGTTTCTCTAATCAAATTTCTGTCCATTATGATTATTTTTATGGCAAGACTTTCAGCAACCTTCGGTTTTTGAGACTAATTACCTTATCTCTTCTCTTGAATTTAATCTCCATTTGTGGTAAGTTCTTGGTTTAATTTTGATATCTAATTTATCTTGTTTTTAATTGCATGATTTGATGATGATGATGGGTTTGGTGTTTAGACATGTATTATTTGAACAAAATTGAATTGTGCCATGTGAAATAGGATCATCCTTAGTTGTATTGATTATTTGAATCCAGAATTGGGTATTATGGCCTTATGAATGTTAACAGTTTGTGCCTATTGGATCATCCACCATGTTTAATTGAATGATAATGAATGGTTTACAATTGTGAATTGGTGATTGATAACGTAGGATCATTTTACTAATTGAGTCAAATTGAGATGGTCGAAATTATAGGGTAATTGATGCTTAATCATTTTTTGATAGGGTGATTATATGTTGAAATTGTTGGGCGTAAGGTTATATGAATGAAATCATGTGGGTTCTTGTAATCTTGCTTTGATGCTGATAGATAAGTTGTTGAAAATGTCTGTTGGGGTCCATGTGATGGACTCAGAAACTCAGGTGACTAAGATTTCTGGTCCACGAGTGTCTTTTTTGACTTGTAGAGCAATCTATGAGTCGTAATTGCCTCTCATGTAGAATTCCAGAAACTTGATGTTTTCGAGTTCCCATCAAACAAGACCTTCTACGAGTCGCAGATCATTTTATGACTCATAGACAGGTCTCGTAGACCCCTGCCTGAATCTAGTTATTCACTGGTTTTCTCTACGATCCCAGTCTATGAATCGTAAGCCATTTTACGAGTCGTAATTGGTCTCATAGACTTTTCTAGTGAAAAAATTGTTCTGAATTGCTGGTCTATGAGAGAATTTACGACTTGTGGTGTTCAATATGACTCATGAAGGGGTTGTCGTAGAGCCCTTCTGCAACTGTACAAATACATTATGCATTTCATTTCTTGATTATTGGTGCTAACCATGGCACATTTATGTCTATGTTTTAGGTATTTTGGCCCCAAAAGGTAGACGTGTTGACATTGAGGCTTTGAGGGGAAAGCTCAGGGATGATCCTTCAGATGATGAGCATTTTTGTGACGAGCAAACCCCTCAGCTGAGTGGGCCACTAGAGATCATTGATGTTAGACCAGACTCAAATGTTTTGATACCATAGACCAAAGCCGCAACCAAAGATGGGTGTACTCAGGCTCTGGTTGCTAGTCCTTTGAAGTTTGAAAAGGAAGGTAGTGATGAGAGTGAGAGCGGCATGCCACAGATGACTCTATCTGGGGAGGAGTCCAGTTCTGAGGAGGGCTCTGAGGAAGGAGCAGATGCCGAGTCGTCCATCGCACCATTATCATCATCAACACCGGATGCCTCTACTAGCTGGTGGTGTGTCTAGGGCATGGAGGAAATATATTTGGAGTGCATACAACCAATGAAGTGGGCCAAGCCGATCTATTCTATCTGTAAGGAGCCCAAGGTGATTTCTGACGGACTTAGCCATGTCCTTGGTCTACAAGACATGATGATTCGTTATGGGCTCATATAGCTAACATATTCTCTTGGTCAGTACTCCCCGGTGCTAGTGTGGGAGTTCTACGCATTCTGCATAACCACCATCGAGCGTTCTTTCCCAAGGGGAAGAAACCTCTCAATCAGCCCAGGCTAACAGAGACTTGAGTGAGAGGCCGGCAGTCGACATTTTAGAGGAGACCATCCTCCATATGCTATTTGGTCCTGAATACCATGACCCCAGATCCACAACGGAGTTTGATTATAGGTTGGGGAAGGCCAGGAACTCATTGATTATAAAGGATCCTGAGCATCGAACCACTATTTTGAGATAGGTGGCTAGTCATATTGCAGAGCAGATTTCGTAACCTACTTGGGTCACCACCCACACGGAGCCTGTCATCAAGGCTTCACTCAGCTTTCCCTCCAAAATTTTGTGGGCCATTGTTCGATCACTTATTTGGCCAACCTTGGCAGATAATACTCTTACACTGGATTGTGCAGTTTTGGTTGCTAGCATCTTGGCTGGCTATAATATAGATTAGGCCCACCTCATCGCCAAGCAGATACATGAGGTTGTACTGAAGAGGGCTACCTCCATCCTATTTCCAAGTTGGAACTACAGACTATGTGTACAGTCCAGGGTGGAGATTTTACATCAGCTAGATCGATGAGTTGAGGCAAGCACACTTTGGAGCCAAGCTTGATCAAGGCTGATGAGAACCTAGTGGCACTTTCATGAGCATAGCCTCCACCTCCGCTAGATATGTTCACCCAGACGCCACTGCTTAAGGGTTCTAAGAAAGACACCACCACTTTTGTTACTAGTATAGAGAAAAGGCCCCTGAAGCATGGTGCATATGAGGAGAGGGGGTCCACTATTTCTTCTACTACATCAGAGGCTACAACTTCGTAGACTCTTATAGTGGACATAGTCTACATGTCCGCTACTTCTATTCATGCCATGGGGCAGAGGTTATCACGTGCTGAGGCTTAGTTGACTTAGCTTTTTTAGTAGATTAGGCCATGAGTCCGACAAGCTATCGCAAACTCGGAGAAGCGGAGTCGAGCATTCACTATTTCTACTATTCAGTACCATATTTCTGTGGTAGATGGCGGCAATGATGCCTTCGAGGAGAGGGTTCAGAAGAGCTTGGCCGAGGTTCAGCCTTTAGATTTGTCAGCCATGTAGATAGAGATCTAGCAACTCAGGGCTGACTTGACAACATCACTTGTGGCACCTATTACACTACAAGAGATGACATACCCAGTGTCGATGTTTGATCTACTTGCTTTCGACGAGCCAAATTCACTTGGAAGAGACCTTGCATGGATAAGCATCTGATGGAGAAACGTGTACGTGCGAGGGCGGAGGAGATTGATCTCGAGAGTGCATTAACAGAGTCGTGCTGTTAGGAAGAGATCAGATGAGCTTGAGAGGAGGATTACTTAAAGGGTATTGGCCCCTAGGAATAGAGTACTATTGCTGAGGAGACTATCCTGCAGGAGAGGGATGGCCAAACTTAGCTAGAGACTAGTGCTTAAGCGTCCAAATATGGTTTTTAACCCATTTGTGTGTTTGTTTTGCTTGATTTTGTGCATTAGGGACAATGCCCATCTTTGTCGATGGGTTGTGGTAGTTATGGGCCTCAGTGAAGTCTGAGTAGCTTATGGACCTTAACTACCACAATTATTGATCCCGAGGTTTTCTTGCCTGTGTTCTTTTTCCTCCTGGATATTTAATTTCTGTTGAACTTGTGCATTTAGGATGTTTAGATAATATGTGTACTATATAGTACTAATACTTATGATATATAATATGCTTTTATGTTTTTTTTTATGAAAAATGGTACCTACCAAACATATTTATTAGTAGCTACGGAGTTAACATGCACGTTTAGGTGTTTGAAATATATGTTCTGATAAGTGAGGGTAAATTGAGATAGAAAGCATGATTTGTGAGTCTTTTGTTGATAATGTATGCAATGCCATGTGAGTGTGAGCTTATTTTGTTAAATTCATATATTTTGTGCTAATTCGAACTTGCCCTTTTACTCTATGTTTTTTTTTAACTAAACAAACCTAACCGAAGGACCTCACACCTCGTGGCAGTCAGGGGTTGAGCCACACACCCCCAAGCCTTATCATAAATAGTAAAAACAAAAGTACAAAGGAGGGGGACATAAACCTTACCTTCGACATAAGTTAGATCGTAGATTAAATGGATTAGGAAAGGATCTTAGGTCTTTGTTCTTTAATTAGTCCACTTCAACCTAAAATAACCAACCAAATGATGATATATCCCTTGTTCCAATATTTGAACCTTACATGTACCAATTGTTTCTAAACACGTAATTAGCCTATCCTTGTCTAGTGAAAATTCCTGAAAGTGGCCCTGGTCTTACTTGAGCATTGTGAACCTTGATTAAGGCAAAAAACCTAAGTTGAGGGTGGCGACCAAAAGTGGCCCTGGTTTGGAGGACAAATATTGTGTACTTCAATATAGGCTAAAAACCTAAGTTGTGGGTGGCTAGTGAAAGGGTAAAAGCACAAAACTAAGAGGGTGAGTTAGGAAGGAGGAGAAAAGAAACAAAATCATGTATCAGGTGCAAGAAAAATAAAAGATGACTAGATCAAGCTTAAAAAGAAAATAGAAGTGTAAAACCAAGGAAAAAAGCTGAAAAATGAGAAGAAAGCACCCGGAAAAGCTTGTATTAGGAAAAAAGGAGAATAAGGTGAAAATGAAAGAGTTGGTGGGGCGAAAGTATAGAAAAACACAGTTTCAAGGAATGCCATTAGTCACTATTTTCCTAAAATATCATACCAAAGCCCCCTAAGGCTATGTTACAAGCCTAGAAAGTCCTAAAGTGACCACTCCAGTTAGTTGAAGGTTTGAGTCATGAGTATTGGGGCAAGCCTATGGTATTAATCATTACGCATGAATACCTTTTGTGAGAGAGAGTGTTTTTTCACAGTCCCAAAGTTAAAACATGAAATCATCATTGAGTGTCAAATGTGGGACTTCTTTTTTGTGAGGGTAATTGCATTGCATTGTTAGCATTTGACTTGTTCAGTGATTGTGGACTATTAACAACCGCTTGCTTGTAATAGTTGTGTTTTGACATGTTCCAGTTTGCATTGGTTTTCTAAATAACTATCTTATCCTATTTTGAAAAGCTGGTGTGGGTATCTAAGTTTGAGATGCATATGATGTATGCCATTGAGTTGAGTTATATGTGTTGCTTTGTTATCTATATAGATTGAGTCAACCTTGAGGACAAACAACAATTTTAAGTTGATGGTGTTGATGTGCTATCAAAATACAACACATTTGATGCTTAAAACTTAGGACTTTTTGTGTTATCAATGCGATATCTATGGGTTTTATGTGTTTTTGTGTTTAGACTTGCAGGAAGACAGGTTGGCCATGCTTTGGGGCAAAATTGCAGAAGATTTTGGTTTTTGATGACTTACAAGACCCTCTATGTATTGTAGAGCATTCCGCAAGTCGTAGAGGCAGTTTTCGTTACAAATTCCAAGAAAGAATGAAATATTAAGATCAACTCAACTAGACAAGCATATGAGTCGTAGAGCATTGTACGAGTCCTATTGATGGGTTTTGTGAAGATTTCTAGTTAGAGATAATTAGATGAATTTGAAGCCTACAAAAATGCAGTACGAGTTGTGGATCGATTTACGAGTCATAAAGTGGAGTTGTAGAAGAGAATTCCAGATCCCAGGAGTTGATTACATTACCTCAATTACGATCCGTAGAAGTCACTACGAGTCGTATAGACCTTTCAAGGAGTCCATCTACCAATTTTTCTATTTATTTTAGGACTTAATTGTAATTACTATAAGTAGTACTTTTATATTATTGTACAAGGGAGGATGTCATTATTCAGTACTTTTAGGGTTTGTACTTTCAGAAACCTATACTTGGGAGAGAAGATTGTGGAATACACTTGTGGGTAAATTTGATCTTCAATCTTGTGATTCTCATTCTTCTTGGATTTGCTTAATTTCAATTCAATTGGGTAAGTGTTTAATTATGTTTTCTCAATTCATCATTTCTTTACCTACCCATAGCATGAGTAGCTAAATCCACAACTAGGATTGTGGGAACCATGAAGAACTTGCTAAGTAAGCTTAGGTAATTTACAGTTTTTGAAATGGGTATATATATGTATTAATCAATTCTCTTCGTTTTGCATGTTTACTAATGCTGGCCAACATTAGTACCAGCCTAGTGTTATTGACTGGGCCAAGGTAGTAATGAATAGGAAAAAAAATTGATCAACAGGATTCGATTGATGTGTTCTCATCTAATCAACCAAACTAAGCTAAGGGGAGGTTATACTGTGACTTAGAGGCAATGGTTTGTATTGCACACTATGTAGATGGGCCAAGTAGCATAGTAAAATTTGCCTCTAAAACCTTTGACCAAAGGGCTTGGTGAACTTAAATTACCATCTTACATGCTTAGATTAGATAAGAATTGGGTTATTCAATTATACTAAGTTAGGGAATCATGGAAAATATAATACCCTAGTTGCTCTCTATTATTGATCATCTTTTGTGATAGTTACCTTAGTTTACTTTCTTACTGATTATTACAAATGCCCCCCACCCAACTTCGTGGAATTGAGTTGGTTAACTACTTGAATTGCTTATTGGTAAATTTTTCTTGAGTCTACGATATTCCCTATGGGGTTGACACTAAACTTTGTTAGGTTTTATATCTTGTAAATGACTGCTTTGTCCTGTAAAATAGAGGTGTAACTTAGGTGACATCAGCTACTCCCACAGGTATGGTTTACATGTCAGCAACATTTATACATGCCCTAGCGCAGAGGTTAGCTTATGCTAAGTCGCAGTTGACTCAACATTTTGATCATATCAGGCCATGGGCCCTCTACGCCATTTCAGACTCGGAGGGTCATATGCAGGCAATTGAATTAGCTACTATTCAGGACCGTATCTATACCGTGGATGATTGTATTGATGCCTTCAAAGAGAGGGTATAAAGGAGCTTGAGCGAGGCCCGATTATCTGACTTGACGGCCCAATAGACAGAGATCCAGTAACTCGGGGTCAAGATAACAGTAGCACCGGCAGCACCGGTTGCAGTACCAGTGACTACACCTCTGGTGTAGGTGGTTGACCTTTTTGCTCGTGATGATCCTATCTTGCTTTCCCATGGGAAGAGGTCCCGCAAGAATAATGATGAAATGTTGTACATTTTCATGCAGGGATGTGTAAGTAGGGGAAACTCAAGCTTGTCTTGAGGATATCCAGATGAGAGGCAGAGATCCGATGAGCTTGTGAGGTAGAGCAGGTGAGGGGTGCTGTCCCATCCGGACAGAGCACTACTACTAAGGAGACTGCCCCATAGAAGGAGGGTGGCTAGACTTTGCCATACACTAGTGTTTTGGTGCCCAGGTATGATTTTTGACCCCTTTATGCTTTATTTCGCTTTAATTATATGCATTTTGGATAATGCACATGTTTTTCGATGGGGTGTGGGTAGTTATGGGCCTCAGTGAAGTCTGGATATCTTGGGTCCATAATTACCCCAATTTTTGATCTTAGGGTTTTCTTTCCTATGTTCTTTTTCCTCGTAGATATTTACTTTCTGCTGAACTGGCATGTTTAGGATGTTTAGATTGGATGTGTAGTACATAGTACTAATACTTGTGGCATATTGCATGGTTTTATGTTTTTTTTTTTGAAAAATGATACCCACCAACAATTTTGATTAGTAGTTAGATAACAACCATGCATGTTTAGGTATATGACAATGTTTGTTCTGATAAGTGAGGATAAGTTGAGATGAAAAGCATGATCTGAGAGTCTCTTGTTGACAATGTAGTCCGTGCCATGTGAGTTTGAGCTTAATTTACTATGTGTTTTGTGCTACTTCAGAATTTACCCTGTTACTCTAAGTTAATTGTAGATTAATTGGATTAGGAAAGGATCTTAGGCCATTGTCTTTAATAGTCCACTTACCTAAAATGACCAACCAAAACTGAGATAAATCCCTTGTTCCTAATGTTTCAGCCTGGCATGTACCTATTCTTTGAAAAGACCTAATTAACCTAGCCTTTAATAGTAAATTCCTGAAATTTGCCCTGGTCCTTTGTTGAACATTGTGCACGTTGACTGAGGCAAAGAACCTAAGTTGGGGGTGGCTACCAAAAGTGGTCTTGGTTCTAAGGATGGATATTGTGCACCTCAACATAGGCCAAAAGCCTAAGTTGAGGGTGGCTAATGTAAAGGTGAAACACAAAAATACGGA
>JAPFFP010009869.1:0-17285 GCA_026153255.1 Solanum medicagineum
AACACTGTGGCCCCAACGGCCTAGTCATACACATTTTTCTTTTGGCTTATTATCACAGTTTATTTCCTTAAAGGCATATCAAATGTGGAAATCCATTATAATGCGTATAGAAAGTGTATAGATATAGGTTGGTTCTCCCGGGCCTTATCGGCAGCGGGTGCCAGTCCGCCCTAACCGGACTTGGGCGTGACACCCTTATTCTTTGATTTAGTCTACTTTTGCCTAAATGACCAACCAAATGAAAGAATTATCCCTTCTTCCAAATGTTTGAACCTCACATGTACCCTTTTCCTTCTTAATACCTAGCTAGCCTAATCTTATCTAGATAAATACCTTGATATTGGCCCTGGTCTATCCTTGAACATTGTGAACCTTGATTAAGGAAAAAAGCCTAAGTTGAGGGTGGCTACCGAACGTTGCCCTGGTTTAGGGATTGGATATTGTGTACTTCACCACATGCTAAAAGCCTAAAATAATGGTGGCCTATGTGTGGTATAATAGGAAAAATGAGGTGGTGAGTTAGGAATAAAAGAAAGAGTAGATAGTTATGTACCAGGTAAGAGAAAAAGAGAAAAATATGCCTTAGAATGAGTGAAAAAACAACATAAGTTTGAAAAGAAGCACAAGCTAAAAAAATGAATAAAGAGAAAATACCCGGAAAAGATTGAAAATGAAAAATAAGGGAGAAAAAGTTGAGAATGGTTGAGTTGTGAAACGCCCCAAAAAGTGCTCGAAATGCACCTGGGAACCATAATCGTAATTTCTGTTTATCCCAAAATCCATGCATGATATCAGATATCTGACTTCATATTCTCGATCAGGGGCAAAATTGAGTGTGAAATAGGTATAACCCTGATTGTAGAGCAACCGTAGCAAAATTTTATTTTTCAAAAATTTTAATTTCTAGAAGTAGTGCACGTTGGCTCGGCGACACGTAGCCATTGCGAAGCAGTGTATTTTATTGCCAGTTCTTCTTATTTCAGCCTAAGGCCTTGGGGTCTTGGTCCTAAGCCTCTCTATGCATAAAAACACCTATACTTAGTCATTTTTCAACCCCATGTCATTCAAGACATTCCCCAAAACCCTCTCTAACACTTAGACAAATATTTCACCCAAATTCAAGTGTCCCAAACTCATTTTCAGATCTCAAGAACTTCATTCAAACTTCAAGTCTTCATTCAAATCTTCATCAAGAAAATCACCAAAGTTGAGGTATGTGGGTTTCAACCATTGAGTCCTTTCACCCATGGTGCCCAACCTTCAATTTTAAGTAAATTGCATGTTTTTAAGTTGATTTTCTATGGGTGTTTTCATTATGAATTTGATTATGAACTATGTTGGGGTTTTCATAGAATGTTGACTATTTAAGCATATTTTGAGCTATAAGTCTATGTTCTATTATTAGATTTAATGAGGGGTTTCAATGTATCTTGGTAGATTGATTTACAGTAAGTTTTCTCACGTGATTTAACACTTCAGTTGCATGATTTTGAACTAGCATTACACACTCACCAAGTGTTTAAAAAAATATCTAGTTAAGGGTTCTTGAGTTATTGAAGGTCTATTGCATGGCTTATGAGTTAAGTGACTTTATAGTAATGAAAGGGAAGTATATATGAGTTGATTTCATGAAAAGTATCTATAGTGTTGCAAGTTGACCACACCTTGAGGGGGTGCTATGCCTCAATCACCTTGTCGGGGGGTGCTAGGCCTGTACTACTAATTGAGGGGTATATACTTCAATCACCTTGTCTTGGAGTGCTAGGCTCGTACTATCAATTGAGGGTTATATACTTCAATCACATTATTGGGGGTGCTAGGCCCATACTACCATATTGAGGGGTATATACCTTGGCCACCTTGTCGGGGGGTGCTAGGCTCGTACTACCAATTGAGGGGTTGGATACCTCAATCACCTTACAAGGGGGTGATATGCCTTGTATTCCAAGTATTAGCTACTTGGTCTATGATGATGGTCTCTTACAACACATGTATTATGTTCTATCTAAGCATTTTTTTCTTCAAGCATTGATCATACATGCCATGTTGCTAATATACTATCTCTTGCCTAAGTATATTCTTTTTGACTATGTTGCTCATCTCTTGTTGCATTGCATACTATATACTTAGTACATTCAAACATACTAATGCATACCCTATGCCTACATGATGTAACCATGTAGGAATCGGAGCTCTACTAGATTATCATTCTCCTCCACGTGGCTAATACTATCTCTTGAAGCATGTTTGCTGAGTCCTCAACTCCGAGGACAATAGCTATTGATCTTATGTTATGTAAAGACGCTTTTCTTTGTTTAGATGCTTATGTCTATGAGGGTGCGCCTGGAAAGGGTCGTGGCCCGTGCTGAATTTCATGTTTAGAGGTGTTGTTGGACAAGTGATGTAATTATGCTTGGGATTTGACTTTTTTTGACAATTTATGCTATTAAAGCTTCCCTTGGTCCCTTCTATCCCTGTTTATATTCTCTTCTTGTTGTTTAATTGCTTCCGCGACCAAGGATGTGTGAATCATATACTAAGAGGCTTGTTTGGGGTCCCTTTGGGTTCCCAGTTGCCATGTCACATCTAGGCCCTAAGTTTGGAATGTGACAAACTTGATATCAGAGCACTAGGTTGGTAATGGTCCTCAACATCCAATACACCGTGTCGATTAGAGTCTTATTCATAGTTGTGAGTGCATCACAACTATGAGTAAGAGGCTACGAGGCATTTTAGGAAATGTTTCTCTTCTTGTTGATCTATGTCGTGCTATAAATGTTAAGGTAAGGCTTTTCCCTAACGAATGCTCTTTGCTATTTTAGATCATGCCTATCCCAAGAGGAAGAAGAGCTCGTACACAAGAAGAACAATCGACTCATGAAGAGTTCAGAGATGCCATTACCAAATTAGCTCAAGCTATGACTAATCAAATCAACCAAGGGTATCACGCCCCTCATGCTCCTACTCTGGCATCTAGAGTAAGGGATTTTATGAGGATGAACCCACTGGAGTTCCATGGGTCCAAAGTGGATGAAGATCCTCAAGAATTTATTGATAAGGTGTACAAAGTATTTTCTGTTATAGGGGTTAGTTCAGAGAAGAAGGTAGAGTTGGCGGCTTACCAACTCAAGGGGGTGGCCCAAATATGGTTTACCGAATGGAAGGTGGAGAAGAGGAATGACAATGTGATCCTTTGGGAGGAGTTTAAGGCAGCATTTCTCAACCGGTTCTTCCCTTTTGAGCTAAGGGAGGCCAAAATGATGGAATTCATGGATTTAAAGCAAGGGTCGATGAGTCTGGGGGAGTATAACCTCAAGTTCAACCAACTTTACAAATATGCTCCACAATTAGTAGCCGAGCCAAGGTCTAGAATGAACAAGTTTGTGATGGATGTATCTAATTTTGTGAATGAGGAGTGCCGTGCCTCCATGTTGATAGGTGATATAGACATGGCCCCCCTTATGACTTATGCCGAGCAATTGGAAGGGGAAAAGTTGAGAAAAAGAAGAAGAGGTGAGGCCAAAAGGGCCCATTTTGAAGGTAGGTTCCAAAGTCCCAATGGTGGCCGGTTTCATCAAAGCCAAGGGTCTTCAAATGCTCCTAATTGAAGGTCTGCTAATGATAACCTAAGGATCCAAGGAATGGTGGTGTGGTTCCTAATCCTATGTGTCCAAGGTGTGGTAGAGGCCATGATGGCCCATGTTTGAAGGACACTAATGCTTGCTATAGTTGTGGAGAAGTGGGTATCAAGAAGATTGATTGTCTTCGTAATCAAAAAAAGGGTACAGATGGCCATCCATACGGCCAAGGTACAAATACCAGTCCTAGGTGAAGAGGAGGCCAACAAGGGGGTGCTCCTAGATAAAATTGGTTCTATCCTCTTCAAGGGAGACAAGGGGTAGATGAGGTGCCCTATATCATCACCGATATGTTAACAGTCTTTGATTTTCATGTTTATGCATTGATAGACCCGGGTGCCACTCTTTATTTTGATACTCCTTTTGTTGACAAGAAGTTTCATGTTAATCCCGAATTGTTGGGTGAGCCATATGAAGTGTTTACTCCGGTTGGTGCATCCATTTTTGCTAGGAGAGTTTATAGAAATTGTCCCATATCCATTTTGCACAAAATATTGCCTTGTAATTTTGTTGAGTTGGTGGATGCTCATGTCATTCTTAGGATGGATTGGTCACATGCATATTATACCTCTATTGATGTAGAACCCATAGGGTCAAATTTTAATTCCCTAGGGAACTCGTTCTTAAGTGGGAGAGTCATGATGTGGTGATCAAGGGTAGGTTTATTTCTTGCATCAAAGCCCAAAAGTTGATCTCTAGGGGGTGACTCTATCATCTTATGAGGGTTAGGGATGTTAAGTCCAAAGTCCTCTCTATATAGTCGTTTTCGCTGGTTAATAGATTCCTTGATGTCTTTCCTAATGAGCTTCACGGTGTTCCTCCCGAAAAGAAAATACACTTTGGCATAGATCTCCTTCTCGATACTCAACCAATTTCTATTCCCCCTTACCGTTTGGCCCCGGT
Organism: Solanum medicagineum; assembly: GCA_026153255.1. Taxonomy (NCBI): domain Eukaryota; kingdom Viridiplantae; phylum Streptophyta; class Magnoliopsida; order Solanales; family Solanaceae; genus Solanum; species Solanum medicagineum. The sequence continues at coordinate 4,542 of JAPFFP010009869.1, forward strand.
GGCCTTAAAGGAGTTGAAGGAGCAATTGAGGGATTTGTTGGGGAAGGGTTTTATAAGGCCTAGTCAATCACCTTGGGGTGCACCAGTATTGTTTGTGAAGAAGAAAGATGGTACTCTTAGAATGTGTATCGACTACCAACAACTTAATAGGGTCACCATAAAGAATAAATATCCTCTACCAAGTACTGATTATCTTTTTGACTAACTTCAAGGGGCTAGTCACTTCTCTAAGATTGATCTTCCATCTGGGTATCACCAAGTGAAAGTGAGGGAGTGTGACATTCCAAAGACGGCCTTCCAGACTAGGTATAGGCACTATGAGTTTGTGGTTAGGTCCTTTGGTTTGACTAATGAACCAAATATCTTCATGGATTTTATAAATAGGGTTTTTAAGCCGTACCTTGATTTGTTTATGGTAGTTTTCATTGATGATATCTTGATTTATTCCCATAGTGAGGAGGAGCATGTGGCTCACTTGAGGGTGTTGTTGTAAATCTTGAGGGAGGAGAAGTTGTATGCAAAGTATGAAAAATTTGATTTTTGGTTGAAAGAAGTTACCCTTTCTAGGTCATGTGGTGTCGGGTAATGTTATCAAGGTGGATCCTAAAAAGACGGAGGTGATTAGAAATTGGCCTAGACCTTTGACATAATCGGATATTAGAAGTTTCTTAGGGTTAGCGGGTTACTACCAGAGGTTTGTTAAGGGTTTCTCTTCTATTGCTTCTCCTATGACTAAGTTGACCCAAAAAAGACAAGTTTTGTGTGGAACGATGAGTGTGAAAAGAGTTTCCAAACCTTGAAAGATAAGCTTGTCTCCGCTCCTATCTTGTCTGTACCAGAAGGATTAGAAAGGTTTGTTGTGTATTGTGATGCCTCAAGAATTGGTTTGGGTTGTGGTTTGATGCAAAATGGTAAGGTGATAGCTTATGCCTCTAAACAACTCAAGGTGCATGAAAAGAATTATCCTACCCATGATCTTGAATTGGCCATCGTGGTATTTTTTTTGAAAATTTTGTATCATCACTTATATGGCGTTTATGTTGATGTGCTTACCATTCATAAGAGTCTCATATATGTGTTCACCCAAAAAGATATCAACTTGAGACAACGAATGTGGTTCGAGCTCCTCAAATATTATGATATGAGTGTGCATTATCACCCCGATAAGGCTAATGTTGTGACCGATGCTCTAAGTAGGGTGTCTATGGATAGCCTAGCTCATGTTGATGTTAGTGGCAAAGAGGTGGCTAGGGAGGTCCATCAGTTCACTAGATTGGGTTGGAGGAGCTTGATAATGGTGGTGTAGTGGATGTTGATGGTTCTAAATCTTCATTGATTGAGGAGGTGAAGGAAAGGCAAGATCTTGACCCCACGTTGTTAGAGTTGAAGGCCTTGGTGAGAGATGGTAAGGTGGAGGTTTTCTCCTAAGGGGGAGATGGTGCCCTTAGGTACCAAGGTAGGTTATATGTTCCTAATGTAGATGGCTTGGGAGAGAAGATTTTAGACTAGGCTTATAATTTTTCCTATTTTATTTACCCCTGTTCTGCAAAGATGTATAGAGATTTGAGGGAAGTGTTTTGGTGGAGTGGTATGAAGAGAGGCATTGCTAAGTTTGTATCTAGTTTCCATAATTGCCAACAAGTGAAAGCCGAACATCAATGGCCGAGTGATTATTACTTGGAAGTGGGAGGAAATCAACATGGATTTTGTGGTTGGGTTGCCTAAGACGAAAAATCATTTTGATTCTATTTTGATTGTGGTTGATAGAATGACAAAGTTGGCTAATTTCCTACTGCTTAAGACTACTTATGGTGCCGAAGATTATGCTAAATTGGACATTTATGAATTGGTTAGATTGCATAGGGTGCCTTTATCTATCATATCTGATCGTGGTGAGCAATTCACTTCTCACATTTGGAGGTCCTTCCAAAGATGTCTTGGTACTAAGGTTAAGCTTAGCATGACCGTTCACCCTCAAACGGATGGCCAAGCCGAAAGAACTATCCAAACTCTTGAGGATATGCATAGAGCTTGTGTTGTAGAGTTTAAGGGTAGTTGGGATGAAGATCTTCCACTCATTGAGTTTGCTTACAATAATAGCTATCATTCAAGCATTGGTATGGCTCCTTTTGAGGCTCTCTATGGTAGACATTGTAGGTCCCTGGTTGGATGGTTTAAGGTAGGAGAGGTGGCTTTATTAGGCCCAGATTTGGTTATGGAGGCCATGGAGAAGGTGAGTTTGATAAGGAAGAGGTTGAAAACAGTCAAACTAGACAAAAGTCCTATGCTGATGTGAGGAGAAGGGATCTTGAATTTAAGGTTTGTGATTTTGTCTATTTGAAGGTCTCACCCGTGAAGGGTGTCATTTGTTTTGGTAAGAAGGGTAAATTGAGTCTATGATTTGTGGATCCTTATAGAATGTTAAGAAGGATTAGTAAGGTGGCCTATGAGTTGGGGTTGCCCAATGATATGAATATGGTTCATCCGGTCTTCCATGTGCCTATGTTGAGGATGTGTGTGGGTGACCTAAGTACTATTGTGCCTTTAGATGTTGTGGGTGTTTTTGAAGACAATTTGACTTATGAAGAGGTCCTGGTAGAAATTTTGGATAGATAAGTGAAGAGATTGAGAAACAAGGATATAGCTTCCGTAAGGTCCTTTGGAGGAACCAACAAGTTGAGTCTGCCACATGAGAAGCTGAGGCGGACATGTAAAAGTGATATCCCTATCTCTTACATTCCACTCAAGCCCAAGGTACTAATGTAAGTCCCCTATGTGATTTCAAGTCTTAAGTTTCATCCCTTATGTCATTTGCATGCATTAATATTTATGTTGACAAGTTTATGATCATTTTGACACTTATGTTGATACTTTTTTGAAATGATGTTTTAGTACATTGTTGCATTCATGTGTTGGACTTAACTTATCTTGATTATCTCTCTCATATATGTTTCTTTGACATTCGGGGACGAATGTTCCCAAGGGAAAGATATTGAAACGCACCAAAAAGTGCTTAAAAACCTGCCTCGAAAATGCCCATAATTGTAATTTTCATATATCTCAAAATCCATGTGTGATATCGAAAATCTGGCTTCATATTCTTGATCCAGGGGCAAAATTGAGTGGGAAATGTGTGTAACCCAATTTTCGAGCAACCATAGAAAAATTTTGTCTTCCAAAAATTTCAAATTCAAGAAGTAGTGCACATTGGCTTTGCGACGCGAAGCCATCGCAAAGCAGCATATTTCATTGTCAGTTTTTCTTATTTAAGCCTAAGGCCTTTGAGTCTTGGATCTAAGCCTCCCTATGCATAAAAACACCTATACTTAGTCATTTTTAACCCCATATCATTCAAGAGATTTTCCAAAACCCTCTTTAACACTTAGACATATATTTCACCCAAATTCAAGTGTCCCAAACTCATTTCTGGATCTCAAAAACTTCATTCAAGCTTCAAGTTCTCATTCAAATCTTCATCAAGGAAATCTCCAAAGTTGAGGTATGTGGGTTTCAACCATTGGATCCTTTCGCCCATGGTGCCCAACCTTCCTTCTTAAGTAAATTACATGTTTTCAAGTTGATTTTCTATGGGTATTCTCATTATGAATTTGATTATGAACTACATTGGGGTTTTCATAAAATGTTCACTATTTAAGCATGTTTTGAGCTATTTAAGATTTGATGAGGGATTTCAATGTATCTTGCATTAGGGTATTCCCAAGTGTTGGTGGGTTGATTTGTATTAAGTTTTCTCACATGATTTCACTCTTGAATTGCATGATTTTGAAATAGCATTACACACCTGCCAAGTGTTTTATAAAAATGTCCAGTTAAGGGTTTTTAAGTTATTAAAGGTCTATTGCATGTCTTATGATTTAAGTGACTTTATGATGATGAAAGGGATGTATATATGTGTTGATTTCATGAAAAATATCTATAGTGTTGCAAGTTGACCACACCTTGTTTAGTGGGTGCTATGCCTCAATCACCTTGCGGGGGGTTGCTAGGCCCGTACTACCAATTGACGGGTATATACTTCAATCACCTTGTCGGAGGGTGCTTGTCATGACCTGAACCTAAGTCCTAGACGTGACACGGCAAATGGGGAACCTGAAGGGACTCCAAACAAGCCTCTTAGCATATCATTACACATCCTTAGTTGTGAAAGAATTTAAACAACAACAAGAGAACATAAAATAATGATAAAGGGGCTAGGAAAGTCTTTCATAGCTTAAAAACATAAAAGAGTCCAGAGATTCAAAGCTCAAAGTATCATTACATAATTTATCCAATAACACCTCTAAACCTAGAATTGAGTAGGGGCCAAGACAAATTTTCCGGGCTCACCCTCATAGTCAAAGCATACAATAAAAGAAAGAGAGTCTTTTCATAACATAAGATCAAATGATATCGTCCTCGGAGTTGAGGACTCACCAAACTTGCTTCAAAGATAGTACTAGCCACGTAGAGGAGGAAGATGATCAAGTGGGCTCCATGTTCTACATGGTAATATCATGTAGGCATAGATGCAATGCAATAAGAGATTGGCAACATAAACAAAATGAGTAAATATAGGCTAAGGATGAGCATATTAACGATAATTCATGCATACTAGAAGTAAAACATGCTTATATAGAACATAATACATGTGTAGGAAGAGGTCATCATCATAGACCAAGCAACTTAGTACTTGGAATCCAAGGCATGCCACCCGCTTGAAAGGTGGATGAGGTACATACCCCTCATCTTTTGTAGTACGAGATTGCCACCACCCGACAAGGTGGATGAGGTACATACCCCTTATCTATGGTAGTATGGGATTGCAACCACCCGACAAGGTGGATGAGGTACATACCCCTCATCTTTGGTAGTATGGGATTTCCACCACCCGACAAGGTGGATGAGGTACATACCCCTCATCTATGGTAGTACAGGATCGCCACCACCTGACAAGGTGGTTGAGGTACATACCCCTCATCTATGGTATGGTCAACTTGCAACACTGTAGATACTATTTATAAAATCAACACATTCATACATTATTTTCATCATCATATAGTCACTTGACTCATAAGTCATGCATTAGATCATCAATAACTCAAGAACCCTAAATCGGACATTTTATCAAACACTTAGTGGGTGTGTAATACTAGTATAACACCATGCAATTAAAGAGTGAAATCATACAAGAAAACTTGAAGTAAATAAACCCACCAACACTTGGTAATACCCTCATACAATTTACATTGAAACCCTTCATGAAATCTCAAAATAGATCGTAGATTCATAGCTCAAACCTTGTTTAAAAATTCATACTTTTATGAAACCCCAACATAGTTCATAGTCAGATTCTTATAAGACCAATAAGTAAATTAACTTAGAAACATACAATTTATGTAAAAAGGAAGGTTGGACACTATAGGTGAAAGGGCCCAATAGTTGAAAGCCATATACCTCAACTTTGGAGATTTCATTGATGAAGATTTGAATGAGAACTTCAAGCTTGAATGAAATCCTTAGATCCGGAATGAGATTGGGACACTTGAATTTTGGGTGAAATATTTGTCTAAGTTTTTGAGAGAGTTTTAGGGAATGTCTTGTATGATATGGAATTGAAAAATGACTAAGTATAGGTGTTTTTATGCATAAGAAGGCTTAAGACTAAGACCCTAAAGCCTTAGGCCAAAACTGAAAAATTGGCGACAAAATACACTGCTCCACGATGGGTCCACGTCACGGAGCCAACGCGAACAACCTCTGAAAGTGAAATTTTTGCGAAAACAAAATATTACTACAGTTGCTCTAAATCAAGGTTAGACCCATCTCCTACTCAATCTTTTCCCCTAACTAAGAATATGATGTCAGATTTTCGATATCACGCATGGGTTTTGAGATACATGAAAATTACGATTAGAGCATTTTCGAGGCACATTTTCTAGCTTTTTCGGGGTCATTTCAATATCTCCCCCTTGGGAACATTCATCTCCAAATGTCAAAGAAATGTATATAAGAGATGTAAACAAGATAAGTTCAGCCCATGCAAGAATACAACAATGCACTTAAACATCATTTCAAAAATCTTAACATAAGTGTCAAAATCACCATGAACTTATCAATTTAAACATGAATTTATGCAAATGATATGAGAGCTGAAACTTAAGACTTGATATCACATAGGGGACTTAGATTAGTACTTTAGGCTTGAGTAGAATGGAAGAAGATAGGGATATCGCTTTTGCATGTTCACCTCGGCTTCCCATGTGGCACTTACAACTTGTTGGTTTCTCCAAAGAACCTTGATAGAAGATACCTCCTTGTTCCTCAACCTCTTCACTTGCCTATCCAAGATTTCTACCAAAATCTCCTCATAAGTAAAATTGTCTTCAACAACCTCTACAACATCAACAGGCACAACAGCACTTGGGTGGCCCACACACTTTCTCAACATGGACACGTGGAAGATTGGATGAACGATATTCATATCATTGGGCAACTCTAACTCATAGGCCACCTTACCATTCTTCCTAAACACCTTATAAGGACCCACAAATCTTGGACACAATTTACCCTTCTACGATAGTGACCATATCCTTCATGGGTGAAACCTTCAAATAGACCGAATCACCAACTTTCTTCAAACCTTCAAATAGACCGTTCTCATCACATTGGCATTGGACTTTTGACGACTTTGGGCTATTTTCAACCTTTCTCTAATCAACCTTACCTTCTCCATAGCCTCCATAACCAGATCTGGAACCAACAAAGCCTTCTCTCCTACTTTAAACCACCCAACCGGTGATGTACAATGTCTATCATAAAGGGCCTTAATAGGAGCCATAATAATTCTTGCATGGTAGCTATTTTTATAAGCAAACTCAATTAATGAAAGATGGTCATCCCAACTACCCTTAAACGTGAAAACACTAGCTCTAAGCATATCCTCATGAGTTTGGATAATCTTTTGGCTTGTCCATCCGTTTGAGGGTGCAAAGATGTACTAAGCTTAACCTTGGTACCAAGACCCCTTTGGAAGGACCGTCAAAAGTGTGAAGTGAACTGAGCACCACGACCCAAAATGATTGACAAAGGCACCCCATACAATCTAACCAACTCATGAATGTACAATCTAGTATACTCTTCCGCCCAATAAATAGTCCTAATCGGTAGGAAATGAGCCAACTTTGTCACTTTATCAACCACAACCTAAATAGAATCAAAACCTTTTGTAGTCTTAGGCAACCCAACCACAAAATCCATCTTGATTTCCTCCCACTTCCAAGTAGGAATCTCTATATCTTGGGCAAGGCCACCAGACCTTTGATGCTCGACTTTCACTTGTTGGAAATTATGGCAACTGGACACAAACTTAACAATGTCTTTCTTCATACCATCCCACCAAAACACATCTCTCAAATCTCTATACATCTTTGTGGAACTGGGGTGAACGAAATAGGAAGAATTATGAGCCTCATCAAGAATCAACCTCCTCAAGTCCTCAACATTAGGGACACACAATTTGCCTTGGTTTCGAAGGACACCATCTCCCCCTTGGGAGAAAAACTCCACCTTACCATCTCTCACCAAGGCCTTCAACTCTAACAAGGCAGGGTCAAGAACTTGCTTTGCTTTCACCTCCTCAACCAATGAAGATTTAGAACCATGAATCACCACTATACCACCATTATCAAGCTCCTCCAACCTAACTCCCAATATAGCCAACCAATGGAACTCTCTAGCCACCTCCTATCCACTATCACCAACATGTGCTAAGCTACCCATAGACACCCTACTCAAAGCATCGACCACAACATTAGCCTTACTGAGGTGATAATGCATACTCATATCATAGTCATTAACAAGCTCTAACCACCTTCGTTGTCCCAAGTTGAGATCTTTTTGAGTGAACACATATTGAAGACTCTTATGATCGGTAAACACATCAACTTGCGCTCCATACAAATAATGATGCCACATTTTCAAAGCAAACCAACTATGGACAATTCAAGACCATGGGTAGGATAATTCTTTTGCTGCAGCTTGAGTTGTCTGGAGGCATAAGCTATCACCTTACTTTTTCATCAAAACACAACCCAAACTAATTCGTGAGGCATCACAATACACAACAAACCCTTCCAACCCTTCCGGTAGATGCGGAGACAAGCTTATCTTTCAAGGTTTGGAAACTGTTTTCACACTCATCGGTCCATACGAACTTTGCATTCTTTTAAGTCAACTTAGTCATAGGAGAAGCAATAGAAGAGAACCCATTCACAAACCTCTGGTAGTAACTCGCTAAACCCAAGAAGCTTCTAATATCTAATGGAGTCAAAGGTCTAGGCCAATTTCTAATTACCTCCAACTTCTTAGGATCCACGTTTATACCATCACCCAATACCACATGACCTAGAAATGAAACCCCATGCAAAAAAAATGACACTTCTCATACTTAGCATACAACTTCTCTTCCCTCAATTTTTGTAGCACCACCCTCAAATGACTCACATGCTCCTCCTCACTATGGGAATAGATCAAAATATCTTTAACGAAGACCACGACAAATAAATCAAGGTAGGTTTTAAAGACCCTACTCATAAAATCCATGAAGATAGCCGGTGCATTGGTCAACCTAAAAGATATAACCACGAATTTATAGTGCCTATACCTAGTTTGAAAGACCATTTTGGGAATGTCACACTCCCTCACTTTGACTTGGTGATAGCCGAACCGAATATCAATCTTAGAGAAGTGACTAACACCTTGAAGTTGGTCAAAAAGATTATCAATCCTCGATAAAAAGATACTTATTCTTTATGTTTACCATATTAAGTTGTTGGTAATCAATACACATTCTAAGGGAACCATCCTTCTTCTACACAAAGGACACCAGGAAGCTCACTAGGAGAGACATCAAGGAACTCATTTACCACTAAAATCGACTCTATAGGAAGGAAATTGGACTCAACGTCCCTAACACTCACAAAATGATAGAGACTCCCCTTAGAAAATAACTTATAGGATTGAATGCAAGAAATGAATCTACCCTTGAACACCACATCATGAATTTCCCACTAAAGAATGGTCTCATTAGGGAATTGAAATCTAACTCTACGGGGTTCTACAAATAAAGGAGACATAATATGCATGCAACTAATCCACCTTAAGTTTGACATCAAAATCCATCATATTTGATTCAACATAGTCACAAGACAAGATATATGCAATATGACCACAGAACAATTCATATGGACCATCCTAGCAACAATACACTCATCAATGGGGTAGACACCAAACGTTCACACAACAACTCGATGCACACATGAACCCCACTAGAAATAAAAGGGAATGATGGAAGAAATAATGGCACCCGTACCCATCAATGCATACACATCAAAGTCAAAGAAAATTTCAACATACCAATAGCAACATCGGGCGCCTCATCCCCTCCTTGCATCCCTTGAAGAGCATAAAGTTTATTATGCCATGGGGAACTACCTTGATGACCTTCCCTTCCTCCTTGGCCTGCATCAGTACCTTGACATTGAGGACCATCACCCCTAGCTTTAGGTTGAGCATGAGAACAATCACTAACGTTTCGACTGAATTCACCACACCTAAAGCAAGCATTTGAGTTCTTCAAACATGGGCCACCTGGCCTTTTCCACACTTGTGGCATGTAGGGGAACATGGGCATCAACACCCTTTCCTTTGTTTTTGCACACATGGACATTCAACAATCTTGTAGCCCATCTTGCCACACCCATAGCATGCACTCGTGTTCCTCCAACATGTGCCATCATGTTTCCTCCCACACCTTGAGTCTCTAAGATGAGTCACTCAACCATTACCCCTTGGCTTGGCATATGGATGCCTTCCACCAATTCGGGATCTCTTGGCCTTTCCCTCTCCACTCTTATCGTTTGCGATCTCAAGGGTACTCATCAATCAGTTGAGTTGGGCAGTCACAGCCTTGGCCAACACCCATAGAGCATTGCAAACCTCCGCATTCAATATATAGCCGTCCTGAGTATTCTGAGACATATTCTAAAATGTAAAGGTTAGGAATTAGCAATAACCCATAGAGGACCTAGCTTTACCGCATGACATTAATTATGAAGAAGTGAAACATTTCTTACAACACCTCATAGCCTCTTACTCATAGTCGTGGCATGATTCACAACCATGAATAAGACTATAATCGACGTAATATGTTGGATGTCGAGGACCATTAACAACCTAGTACTCTGATACCATCTTTATCACGATAGGGACCTAGGGTCTAGATGTGACACAACGAATGGGGAACCTGAAGGGACCCCAAACAAGCCTCTTAAAATATCATTAAATATCCTTGGTCGCGGAAGCATTTAAACAATAACAAGAGAATATAAAATAAGGATAATGGGGCTAAGAGAGTCCTTCATATCTTAAAAACATACAAGATTCAAGAGAGTCAAAGCTCAAAGCATCATTACATAACTTGTCCAACAACACCTCCAATATTAGAATTGAGCAGGGGCCAAGACAACTTTTCTGGGCTCACTCTCATAGTCAAAGCGTACAATAAAAGAAATAGAGTCTTTGTACAACGTAAGATCAAATGATATCATCCTCGGAGTTGAGGACTAACCAAGCTTGGCTGAAAGATAGTACTAGCCACGTGAAGGAGGAAGATGATCTAGGTGGACTCCGGTTCCTACATGGTAATATCAAGTAGGCATAGAGTATGGATTAGTACATTTGAATGTACTAAGTATGTACGATGCAATACAACAAGAGATTGGCAACATTAGCAAAATGCGTAAATATAGGCAATGGATGAGCATAGTAACAATATGTCATGCATGAATGATGCTTGAAGTAAAACATGCATATATAGAGCATAATACATGTGTAGGAAGAGACCATCATCATAGACCAAGAAACTTAGTACTTGGAATCCAAGGCATGCCACCCGCTTAGAAGGTGGATGAGGTACATACCCCTCATCTGTGGTAGCACGGGATTGCCACCACCTAACAAGGTGGATGAGGTACATACCCTTCATCTATGGTAGTATGGGATTGCCACCAGCCGAAAAGGTGGATGAGGTACACACCCCTTCATCTATGGTAGTACGGGATTGCCACTATGCGAAAAGGTGGATGAGGTACATAACCCTAATCTATGGTAGTATGGGATTGCCACCACCCGACAAGGTGGATGAGGTACATACCCCTCATCTATGGTAGTATGGGATTTCCACCACCCGACAAGGTAGATGATGTGCATACCCCTCATCTATGGTATGGTCAACTTGCAATACTATAGATACTATTTATGAAATCAACACATTCATACATTACTTTCATCATCATAAAGTCTATTGACTTAAAGGTCATGAATTAGATCATCAATAACTCAAGAACCCTAAAGCAGACATTTTATCAAACACTTGATGGGTGTGTAATACTAGTATAAAACCATGCAATTCATGAGTGAAATCATGGAATAAAACTTGAAGTAAATCAACCCACAAACACTTGGTATTACCCTCATACAATATACATTGAAACCCTTTATGAAATCTCAAAATAGATCATAGATTCATAGCTCAAAACACGCTTAAACAGTCACACTTTTGAAATACCAACATAGTTCATAGTCAAATTCATAATAAGTAAGACCCATAAGTAAATCAACTTAGAAACATACAGTTTATGTAAAAAGGAAGGTTGGACACCATTGGTGAAAGGGCCCAGTGATTGAAACCCACATACCACAACTTTGGAGATTTCCTTGATGAAGATTTGAATGAGAACTTAAAGCTTGAATGAAATCATTAGATTCGGAATGAGATTAAGACACTTGATATGTATTAGAGAGGGTTTTGGGGAATGTCTTGTACGATATGAGATTGAAATATAACTAAGTATACGTGTTTTTACGCATAGGAAGGCTTAGGCCAAATACCCCAAAACTTTAGGCCGAAACTGAAAAACTGGCAACAAAATACACTACTCCGTGACGGGTCTGCGTCATGGAGCCAATGCGAATAGCCTTTGGAAGTGAAATTTTTGCGAAAATAGAATTTTGCTGTGATTGCTCTAAAATTGGTGTTAGACCCATGCCCCACTCAATTTTGGTCTCTGATCAAGAATATGAAGTCTGATTTTTGATATCATGCACGGATTTTGAGATATATAAAAATTACGATTATGGGTATTTTTGAGGCACATTTTCATGCATTTTTAGGGTCATTTCAGTGCTAGGCCCGTACTACCATGTTGAGGGGTATATACATTATCCACCTTGTTGGGGGGTGCTAGGCTCGTACTAACATGTTGAGGGGTATAGACCTTGGCCACCTTGTTGGGTAGTGCTAGGCCCGTATAACCAATTGAGGGGTAGATACCTCAATCACCTTCCAAGAGGGTGATATGCCTTGAATTTCAAGTATTAATTGCTTGGTCAATGATGATGGTGTTTTCTTACACATTTATTATGTTTTATCTAAGCATATTTTACTTCAAGCATTGATCATACATGCCAAGTTGCTAATATACTATCTCTTGCCTGAGTATATGCACTTTGAGTATGTTGCCTATCTCTTGTTGCATTGCATCCTACATACCCAGTACATTTAAATGTACTAACGCATACCCTATGTCTACATGATGTTACTATGTAGGAACTGGAGCTCTACTTGATCATCTTCCTACTCCACGTGGCTAGTACTACCTCTTGAAGCATGTTTGGTGAGCCCTC
>JAPFFP010009888.1:0-17284 GCA_026153255.1 Solanum medicagineum
CTTCTGACCTCGACCACGTAATCTCTAAGAGTCTCGTCTACTAGGATACCTACACCATTTCTACCCCTGGAACCACCTGAGTACCACAGCTTAAACCCATCCACGTCCCGAGCTTTAGTACCCACCCATCTAGACTCCTGGACACACGCTATATTAATATGACTCCTTCTAAAACTTTTTACGAATTCTATGGACTTCCCCGTTAATGACCCTATATTCCACGATGCTATCCATAACTTGAATAGATCCCTGCCTCTCCCACCCCCCTTACCTCTAACCCCTGACCCTAACTGATGACATGACCTTAGTTCACCAAGGGATCTTGAGGCCACTAAACTATAACTATTAACTCCCTAAGCTATAGAAGGTACCTCTCTATACAACAGTAAATCACAGTAAAAATAGTGCTAAACACAAATACACACAAATATCGCAGCAGTATACATCAGTATGCAACGATATGCAACAGTAAAATGTAAGGAACACTTGACACTTGCGCAAATCAATAACACAAGGATACAATAATATGCGTAACAGTAAATATAAGCTATAAAGTAGTGCACACAAACGTGATAAATTGCAGTAAAATCTATCCGATCTGTGCAAGATAAGCAAAAATAAATAGAAAGATATCACTTGGAAAAAAAATATCACCGGAAAAGTAAGGAGTCTCGCCGGAAACTGAAGTTAAATGTTGTCGGAGTCAGAGATCTGTCCCAAGGAAAAACAAAGAGTAAGTTTTCGTTTTCTTTTATATCTCTGCCCGATGACCGCTACGTGCAGTTTGGTCGATGCTGTGGAGAAACAATGGCGGCGAAGAGAAGGAGAGATTAGGTTTTCCGGCGAAAACAGAGTGTCTGCGGTGTCAATATTAGAAAAGAAAATGGTAAAAAAAAGGAAATCGGTTCGGCAAGGGTTCGCCGGCAAGACCTAATGCAATATGAACATGGAACAACATCTACGAACTTTCTAGAAACAATACACTCAACAAAAGGGTAGACCCCAAAGGTTCACATAACAACTCGGGGCACACTTAAAGCCTGCTAGCAACAAGAAAGAATAATGAAAGAGATAGTGGCACCCGAGCCCATAAGGCATACATATCAAACCCAAAAGAATTTTAACATACCGGTAGCAATGTCGAGCACCTCATCCCCTTCTTAAGCCACTTGATCAACATGACCACCTTGCCCTTGTGATCGGCCATCCTTACCTTTGTTGTGAGCATGTGGACATTCCAAAATTTTGTGGCCCATCTCACTACACCCAAAGTATGCACCCGCGTTCCTCCAACATGCAACACTATGATTCCTCCTACACTTAGGGCATCTAAGATGGGTCGGTCACCCATCATCCCCCCTTTTACTCTTATTGCATTTACGAGGAAAATCCCTCCTCTTATGCTCCTCTTCACCACAACTGAAGCAAATATTGGTGCACCTTAAACATGGGCTTCTATGCACCTTACCACATGTTGGACACATAACATCACTTCTATCTTTGAGACTTTGGAACTTCCCTTCAAAATGGGCCCTCTTGGCCTCACTACCCCTTCTCTTACCATTTGAAGTCTCAGGAGCACTCACTTGTTGATTGAGATAAGTTGTTAATTTTTTCACCACTTTGGCCAATATCCATAGAGCATTGTGAACTTTTGCATTCGATATATCGCATTAGTTTGAGACATATCCTGAAACGTAATGGTTAGGGGTTAGCAATAAGCCCTAGGGGACCTAATTGTATCGCACGACATAGATCATAAAGAAGTGAAACATTTTCTAGAATGCCTCATAGCCTCCTATTCATAGTCGTGGCACGCTTCACAACCATGAATAATACTGTAATCGACGCAGTGTGTTGGATGTCGAGGACCTAACAACCTATTTCTCTGATACCGAGTTTGTCATGACCCAAGCCTAGGGCCAATAAAAGGTGACACGGAGCATGGGGAACCCAAAGGGACCCCAGACAAGCCTTTTAATATATCATTACACATCCTTTGTCACGGAAGCAATAAGATACAACAAGAGATAGTAAAATAAGGACAAGCAAGGCTAAGGGACAACTTGTACATCATAAACATCAAGAGTCAGCAGAGAGACAAAGCTCATAGCATAATACAAAACATGTCCAACAACACCTCTAAAACTTAGATACCTAGTTGGGGCTAAGAAAAACTTCCCGACTCACCCTCATAGTCAACATATACATAAAAGAGAGAAAGTCTTAGAGCATAGTATGAGATCATAAACATCGTCCCCGAAATGGAGGATTCACCAAAGAACTTAAGAGAAGTCATACTAGCCATGTGGAGGAGGATGGTCAAGTGGGGCTCTGGTTCCTATATGGTGACATCATGTAGGAATAGAGTATGCGTTAGTACATTTGAATGTTTTAAGTATGTAGGATGCAATGCAACAAGTGATAAGCACCATAAGCAAAATGCAAAACATAAGCAATGGATGAATATATAACAAGATGAAATGTATGAATGATGCTTGAAGTAAACTGATGCTTATATTAGAACATAATACATGTGTAAGGAGAGACCATTATTAGTGAATATCTAAGGCCTACCACCCCCTTGGAGAAGCGAATGAGGTACGAACCCCTCAATAGGTTTATGAGGTATAAATCCCCCAACATGGTTGATGAGGTACGAACCCCCCGACATGGTTGATGGAGTAAAAAACCCCTAAAGTGGTTATCAAGATACAAACCCCTCGACATGGTAGCACTAGCCTACCACCTCCCAAGTGGGGCTATCAAGGTACAAAACCCTCAACAAGGTTACTCGTTAAATTCCCCCCTCCCCCCCCCCCCACGAGTGAGGCTTGGTCAATTCCCAACACTATAGAGATAATATCATATACATACATTCATTTCACTATCATATAGTTATTCAACTCATAAGACATGAATTGGACTTTCAATTACTCAAGAAAATCATAACCGAACATTTTATCAAACACTTGGCGGTGTGTAGTGCTAGTGTAAAATCATGCAATTCAAGAGTGTAATCATGATAGAAAATTCAATGTAAAACCATCAATAGATACTTGGCAACACCCTCAAGTACATCAAAGCCCTTCATCAAATCTCATAATAGATCTCAGTTTATAGATCAAAACATGCTAAAACAACCATATTTTCATAAAACTCCAACATAGTGTGCAGTGAAATTCGTAATAAGTAAGACCCATGAGTAAATCAACCTCAAATTATGCAATTTTAGGTAAAAGAAAGCTTGGGTATCATGGGTGAAAGGAACCCACGAAAGAAGCCCACATACCTTGACTTTGGAGAATCTTTGAAAAAGATTGGAGATGGAGGCTTGAAGCTTGGATGAGAACCTTAAGATCCGGATGAGTTTTGGGACTTGAAATTTGGAGATGAAATATTTCTAAGTGTTTAAGAGAGTATTTGAGAAGTCTTGAATGATATGAGGGTGAAATAAGGCTAAGTATAGCTATTCTAATGCATGGGATGACTTAGACCAAAGACCCAAAAGCCTTGGACGGACTCAACAAAACTGGGAAATTTTAACACACTGGCTCGTCACGCTAGCAACGCGCATTACTCACTGAAAATCGATTTTCAGAAAAATGAAATTGTTATTCGTTTGCTCTAAAATCTGAGTTAGACACATATCCCACTCAATTTGACCCTTCGGACAAGAATATGAAGTTGGATTTTTGATATCACGCACAAATGTTTAGATGTATGGAACTTACGATTTCGGACACTTCCGAGGCACATCTTCTGACACTTTTTGGGGTTGTTTCAAATTTGACTCATTCATAGCATCAAAAGACTACGTATCAACAACACCAAATCAAAGGTATCTATGCATAATGTCACGACCCAAGCCTAGGGCCTAGACGTCACCCCAATGAGAAGTCCGAAGACAACCCAAACAAGCCTCTTGATTGTAACATGCACACATCCTTGGTTGTGGGAGGAAAATTAAGTAATAGTAAGACTGAATTGATAAAAAGGGAAAATAGGACTAAGGGAAGTCGTTGATAATCATAAAGCATAGAAAGAGTCAAGCTGATAGTATATACAAAATATAGTTTCCAACAACACCTCTAACTTAAAATGGTGCGAGGACCAAGACACTTCTCAGGCTTACTCTCATAATGATAAATATCCATCATAAAGAATAAGTCTCAACATAACATGAAAGAAAAGTGATATCGTCCCCGGATGCGAGGACTCGTCAAAAGCTAGCTTTAAACGGTCGGACTAGCCATGTGGAGGAGGACGATCGAAAGGAGCTCCAATCCCTACATGGTGACATCATATAGACATAGAGTATACGCTAATTCTTGGAATGTACCAAGTATGCGAAGTTCAACGCAACAAGAAACATAAGCATAATAATCAAGATGCATATTCATAGTCCATAGACTCAAGCTCAATATACCATGTATAATGAATGCTTAGATATATCATGCTTGAGAGTAATCATGCTTACATGACTTGTCTCACATAATATCGTGACATGAGTGGCTCATCCAAATACCTTATACTAGAAGGAACAGATTAAAGCATGAGTCATGACCCCATCTAATAGGTAGCCGATTGTACATGATATCAAGTCGTACATGAGGGTAATACTTACAACATGGTTCATGACCCCTTCACGTAGAAATTAGGTAATGCATCATAATAAATCGTACATGAGGGGAAGGTATATAACATGGTTCATGACCCCTTCATTTAGATATTTGCCTTGAACTAGAGGGTAAAGAGTATAGCATGATTCATGACCCCTTCTAGTAGGCTTCACAATTCATAAGAGCATAAAACTTAGCATAAGGGCTCAATGGTTCACTTGTAAATCATAAAGACTCATTATGATTTCAATGCATACTTGGGAGCCAATAATTATCTTAAAACACTTGACTTGGAAAAAGAAAAATCATACAATAGCATTTCAATGACTTGAGAATTCTTGTCATATAATTTTATCAAACATATCATGTGTTCATGATACTTGTTCAAAGTCATGCAACTCAAGATTATAACAAGAAGGGAAAATCAATTCAAAATCAACCTACCAACATTGTAGTAAAACCCTCAATTTGGGTATCATGGAATCCATCACAAAAGCTCATAATAGTTTATGGTTTCATAGCTCAAATTCTGCATAGTCTCAATAGACAAAGATCAATTTATGGAATAAGCTTGAAATAGAATTTCATGAATAATCAATCAACATTTAATAAAACTCCAACATAATTCATGCTCATATTTCATAATGAAAGATACCCATAGGTACTACAACTTGAAACCATACAATTTTCATAAAATGAGAAGGTTGGACTCCATGGGTGAAAGGATTCATGAATGAAGACCCACATGCCCTAAACTTGTATTTTCTTGGGTTGAGCTTGGAGAAACTGAAACGCCCCAGAAAGGTGCCTCGAAAATGCTCATAACCATAATTTTCATATATCTCAAAATTCGTGCATGATATCAAAATCTGACTTCATGTTCTTGATCTGAGGGCAACATTGAGTGAGATATGGGTATAAACCCGATTTTAGATGACCTATAGCGAAATTTCATTTTTCCCAAGTTTGCCATTTCCAGTGTGTATCCGCTTTGGCTCCGCGACGCGGACCCGTCGCGGAGCAGTGTTGTGACTTCCTTATTTTTCCTGCTTTGGCCTATGGCATTGGGATCTTGGCCTCATCCCCTCATATGTATGAAAACATCTATACTCAGTCATTTTTCAATTCTATATCACTCAAGACACTCTCAAAACCCTCTCTAACACTTAACCAAATATTTCATCCAAATTCAAGTGTCCCAAGCTTAATTCCGGATCTCAATAACTTCATTCAAGCTTCAAGTTCTCATTCAAATCTACATCAAGGAAATCCCCAAATTCAAGATATGTCGGGTTCAACCGTTAGGTCCTTTCACCCATGGTGCCCCACCTTCCTTTTTATGAAAAGTGCATGTTTCCAAGTTGTGTTCTTATGGGTATAACTTACTATGAATTATGATTACAAATTATGTTGGGATTTTACGAAATGTTGATTGGAATCACATGTCTATTTCAAGCCTATACTATGAGATGGTTTGTCTATTGTGACTACGCATGTTTTGGGATATGAAACTATGATCTATTATGAAATTTGATGAAGGATTTCAAGGTATCTTACATGAGGGTTTTACTATGAGTTGGTGGGTTGATTTATACTAAGTTTTCTCATATTATTTTACTCTTGAATTGCATGATTTTGAACTAGCATTGCACACCCGGCAAGTGTTTGATAAAATATCTTGACATGAATTCTTGGGTTATTGATGGTCTATTATATGGTTTACAAGCTAAGTGACCCTATGATGATGAAGGGATTGTATGTATGTTGTCACAACCCAAGCCTAGGGTCTAGACATGACACGGCGAATGGGGAACCCGAAGGAACCCCAAACAAGCCTCTTAACTTGCCATTACACATCATTGGTTGCGAAAGCATACAAAGACGTAAAGAGTAATACAAGGGAAATGGGACTAAGGGAACTCATATAAACATCATAAAAAAGAGACAAGAGTCAAGCTCATCATAAGTACATAGTATGTCCAACAAACACCTCTAATACATAGATATAGCAGGGGCCAAGACAAGCTATCAGGCTCACCCTCATAGTCAATATAAATCATAAGAAATATGTCTCATTACAAATATAAGATCAACATAAACCGAGGTCCCTGGAATGGAGAACTCTCCAACACGCTTGGAATAGCACCGTCTAGCCATGTAGAGGATGAGGATGATCAACTTGGGCACCGGTCCCTAAATGTTGATATCATGTAGGCAAGAGTATTCGTTAGTATGTTTGAATGTACTAAGTATGTGAGATTCAATGCAAGAATAGATATGCATCATAATTAAAAATGCATAACGATAGGCAATAGGCATAATATAGAATTATGACATGTATGATCAATGCACAAGTAAATCATGCTTAAGTAAATCATGCTCATATAGAATATCATATGTGAGGAGGAGACCAAGCTAGATTTCCAAGGTATAAACCCCTTGGAGTTGGTGATGATAACATTCATCACCCTAGTGCGTGAGGTACAAACCCCACATAAGGGTTAGTGATGATCGCACCCATCACCCTAGTGGTTGAGCATTCAACCCCTCAATTGGGTTAGTAATGATCGTACACATCACCTTAGTGGCCGAGCATTCAACCCCTCAATTGGGTTAGTGTTGATTGCACCCATCACCCTAGTGGTTGAGCATTCAACCCCTCAACTGGATTAGTGATGATTGCACCCATCACCTTAGTGGTTGAGCATTCAACCCGTCAACTGGGTTCCCGAATTGGGCATGGTCTACCACAACACTTTAGATAGTATTAATCATGTACAAAAGCTCATTTCATCATCAAATAGTCAATCATATCATATCTCATGTTTTACACCTTAATTTTCTCAAGAAATCATAACTAGACATTTTGTCAAACACTTTGGGGTGTGAATTGGGAGTAAAAGAGCATGGAATTTAGAGATGAAATCATGCAGGAAAATTAATGGTAAAACCTTTAATCAACACCTTGGAACACCCCCAACACATTCATATCAAAAACCATTATCAAGTCCAACATTAGATGCAAGATTTGAAGCTCAAAACCTGTTAAAACAACCATACATTCATGAACAAAAATCATTGTGCAGTAAATTTCTCAATATTCAAGACCCACATGTAAAATCACTTTAATCATTCAATATTAAGTAAAATAGGGTTTAGGCACCAGGGGTGGAAGGACCCAATGGTTCAACATACATACCTTAGCTTTGGAGAAGCTCTTGGTGAAGGTTGACAATGGAAACTTGAAGCTTAAAGAGAATCCTTAAATCCGGATGAGGGTTTTGCGTCTTGAGTTCGAAAGTATGACTAAGTGTTTGAATGAGCGTTGGAAAATGTTTTGGGGAACATGAGAGTGAAAATTGACGAAGTATGAATAAAAATACGTTTGGAAATTTTGGGCCCAACACTTAGAATATTTTGGACCACACTTTAAAACTGCTAGGTGACCAAAAACACATCTCCGCATCGTGGAGAGGATGCAGTGATGATTTTACACTATGGTGCGTCCAAGGCGCGTTGCGGAGGCATCGGTGAAAGCCCTTTGGAATTCGTCCCTTAAAATTTTATAATTGGTATTCTTTCGCTTTTAAATCGAGTTTAGACCCTTTTTCACTTAATTTGGACCCCCCGATCACAAATATGAAGTCGGATTTTTGAAATAATGAATGAATTTTTAGATATAAAGAAATCAAAATTTTGGGCATTCCGAGGCACGTTTTTGTGCACTTTTTTTGGGGTCGTTTCAATATCTCCCCCTTTGGGAACATTCATCCCCGAATGTAAAAGAGACATACAAGATAAGAGTGATCATGAAAGCCCCAACAAGAATGCAACATAACATGTAAAACATCATTTTCAAAATCTTAACGTAAGTGTAAAATCATTATAAGTTTACCATCTTAAACATGAATACATATGAAAGTCATAGGGGGCTACAATGTAAGAGTCGAAGTCACATATGGAACTTAGGAGTAGTACCTTAGGATTGAAAGGAGTGGAAAAGACAAGCATACCGCTTTTGAATGTCCACTTTGGTCTCCCAAGTAGCACTTTTGACTTGTTGGTTCTTCCAAATGACCTTAACGGATGCCACCTCTTTGTCCCTCAATCTCTTTACTTGTCTATCCAAGTTTTGAACCAAAACCTCCTCATAGATTAAGTTATGCGCAACAACACCCATAACATCAAGAGGTACAATGGCATTAGGATCACCAACACATTTCCTCAATATAGAGACATGGGATACCGGATGAACCAAATTCATTTCTCTAGGCAACTTCAACTCGTATGCTACTTTGCCAACCCTCTTTATCACCTCATAAGGAGCAACATACCTTGGAATCAAATTCCCCTTTTTGACAAAACAGACCACACCTTTCGTTAGAGAAACTTTCAAATAAACCCAGTCACCTACTTGGAATTCTATGTCTCTTCTTATCACATCGGCATAGGATCTTTGACGACTTTGGGCTGTCCTCAATCTTTCCCTGATCATCTTAACCTTCACAAGAGCATCCATAAGAAGATACGGTCCTAACAAAGCCACCCCTCCAACCTCAAACTAACCCATCTGTGATCTACGATGTCTCCCATAAAGAGCCTCAAAAGGAGCCACACCGATGCTAGAGTGATAGCTATTGTTCTAGGCAAACTCAATCAATGGAAGATGGTCATCCCAACTACCTTTATGCTCCAAGACACAAGCCCTAAGCATATCTTCAAGTGTTTGAATTGTCCTTTCGGCTTGGCCATCCGTTTGAGGGTGGAAGGCCATACATAGGTGATCTTTGGTACCAAGACCCCTTTGAAAAGATCTCCAAAAGTGTGAAGTATATTGTGCACCACGATCCGATATAATGGATAAGGGAACTCCATGCATCCTCACTAACTCATGGATGTACAACCTTGCATATTCTTCAACCCCATATTTAGTCTTGACGGGTAAAACGTGAGTCGATTTCATCATTCTATCAACCACCACCCAAATGGAATCAAAACTTTTCCTAGTCTTGGGCAACCCAACCACAAAGTCCATGTTAACGACCTCCCACTTCCAAGTAGGAATCTCTATGTCCTGGGTTAGGCCACCCGGCCTTTGATGTTCGGCTTTGACTTGTTGGCAACTATGACAATCGAAAACAAATTTGGCAATGTCCCTCTTTATGCCTCCCCACCAATACACATCCCTCAAGTCTCTATACATTTTGGTGGAATCGGGGTGGAAAGAATAAGAAGAATTATGGGCTTCATCAAGAATTCTCTCGCTTAAACCACCAACACATGGCACACATAGTCTACCTTGGTGTCTAAGGGCCCCATATCTCCCTTGGGAGAGAACCTCTGTCTTGCCTTCTTTCGCTAAGGCCTTCAACTCAAGCAAAGGGAAGTCCAGATCTTGTTTAGCTATCACCTCATTAATCAAAGAAGATTTAAAATCACCAACAACAATAACACCATTACCCACATCCTCCAACCTCACCTCCAGTCTAGCCAATCTATGCACCTCCCTAGTCATCTCCCTATCACCATCATCCACATGAGCTAGGCTACCCATAGACACTCGACTCAAAGCATCCGCCACAATATTAGTATTACCCGGATGTTAATGCACACTCATGTCATAATCCTTAAGGTGTTCTAGCCACCTTCTTTTTGTCAAGTTAAGGTCTTTTTGAGCGAAGACATATTGAAGGCTCTTATGATCTGTTAAGACATCAACATACACCCCATACAAATAATGTCGCCAAATCTTTAATACAAACACCACGGTGGCTAATTCAAGATCATGGATAGGGTAGTTCTTTTAATGTACCTTGAGTTGCCTAGAAGCATAGGTTATGACCTTACTATTTTTCATTAATAGACAATCCAAACCAACTCTAGATCCATCACAATACACAACAAAACCCTCAAGCCCATCTGGTAGAGACAATATAGGAGCGGATACAAGTCTATCTTTCAATGTTTGGAAGCTTTTCTTACATTCATCGGTCCACACAAACTTCACCTTCTTTTGAGTCAGTTTTGTCATAGGAGAAGCAATGGAGGAGAACCCATTCACAAACCTTCTACAGTAACCCGCAAGGCCTAAGAAGCTCCTAAAATCCAACAGGGTCAACGGCCTAGGTCAATTCCTAGTCACATTGGTTTTTTCTCAGGATCCACTTTAATGTTATCCCCCGACACCACATGACCCAATAAGGCAACCTCCTTCAAAAAATGCACATTTATCATATTTAGCATACAATCTCTCCTCCCTTTACCTTTGCAACACAACCCTCAAATGACCCATATGCTCTTCCCTACAATGTGAATATATCAAAATATCATCAATGACAGCCACAACAAAGGAATCAAGGTAGGGCTTGAAGACCCTATTCATTAGGTCCATGAAGATGGCCGGTACATTAGTCAATCCAAAGGACATCACCACAAACTCATAATGCCCATACCTAGTCCAGAAGGCCGTCTTTGAAATATCACACTCCCTTACCCTTACTTGATGATACCCGGACTGAAGATCAATCTTAGAGAAAAACTAGCCCCTTGCAATTGGTCAAACAAGTCATCAATCCTTGGAAGAGGATATGTATTCTGTATAGTGACCCTATTGAGTTGCCAATAGTCAATGCACATTATAAGTGACCCATCTTTCTTCTTTACAAACAACATTGATGCATCCCAAGGTGATTGGCTAGGTCTAACAAATCCTTTTTCCAAAAAATCTTTCAATTTCTCCTTCAACTCCGCCAGGGCCATACAGCAAGGGGGAATAGAGATAGGTCGGGTATTAGGAAAAATATCTATGCCAAAATCTAACTCTCTTTTTTTGGAGGGACACCGGGAAGGTCATTTGGGAAGACATCAAGAAATTCATTTACAACCAGAACCGACTCAATAAAAGGGACTTTGGATTCTACATCTTTGACTTTCATAAGATGATACAAATAACCCTTGGAAATCAACCTATGGGCTTTAATGCATGAGATGAACCTAGCTATAACTGCTACATCATGACTTTCTCACTAAAGGACGAGTTCATTTGGAAATGGAAACTTGACCCTACAGTTTCTACAATCGATAGAAGCATAGTATGCGTGCAACCAATCCATCCTTAGGATAACATCAAAATCAACCATACCTAATTAAACAAGATCACAAGGTAAAATTTTATGCAAGATACAAATCGGACAATTTCTATACAGTATCTTAGAAACAATAGAGGCACCAATAGGGGTAAACACCTCATATCACTCATGCAATAATGTTAATAGTTCCACATTATTGGTTAATAGAGCTTTCCTTAACCAGCTGACCTTACTTCAACTCTGACTCAACATGGAACTTTTTAGCAACAAAGGGGGTAACAAAGGAAAGGGTGGCACCTGGATCAATCAAAACATATAGATCAAGATTAAAGATTTTCAACGTACCGATAACAACAACGACAACCTCACCAACCCCTTGCCTCCCACGTAGAGTATAGAATTGATTGTGCCTTGGGGCAGCACCTTGAGGACCACCTCTACCCAATGGAACTGCATTTGTACCCCGAACCTTGCCACAGTTTCTAGGACAATCTTCCTTCTTGTGACCAAGCTCCCCACATTCAAACATGCATTGGAACCCTTCAAACATAGGCCCTTTTGAACCCCTCCACATCTAGGACATGCATCATTAAGAGCCACACCAACAATATCTTGAGGCCTAGGAAAGTCGTAAAACCCCCCTTTTATAGCATGAGGAGCCTTTTGGCCTTGAAAGCTAGCACCCTTGTGGAACCTACCCTCAAACGAGGGCCTCTTGGCCTCATGACCCCTCTTCTTTATCAACTTCTGTTCCTCCATTTGCTCGGCATATATCATCAACCAAGACAAGTACATGTCAACAATAAGCAAAGCGGACCGACACTCTTCACTTACCAAATCGGAGACACCCATAATGAACTTATTCATCCTTGACCTAGAGTCAACCACCAAGTGAGATACATAGTTAATTAAATTTAAGGGTATATTCCCTCACACTCATACCACCTTGTTTCAAGTTCATAAGCTCAACCAACTTTGCTTCCCTAAGCTCGAGAGGGAAGAACTGATTAAGGAAGGCCAATTTGAATTCCTCCCAAAGCACCACATAGACATTACCCTTCTCACCTTTCCTTTGATCAAATAAAATTTGGGCCACCCCCTTGAGTTGGTACGTCATCAACTCCGCCTTATCATTTGGCCCAACACTCATGATCGACAAGATTTTCTAGATTTCATCAATACGCTCTTGTGGATCCTCATCCACCTTTGACTCATAAAAAGATCAGAGGATTCATCCTCATGAAGTCCCTTACCCTAGCTTCCGGGGTAGTAGCATGAAGGGCTTGGGCCCCTTGTTGGACTTGGTTGGCCACCACTTGGGAAAGCATAGTTAGAGCATCCCGGAGCTCACCAATGTTAGGTTGCTCCTCCGGAGTTTGGACCCGTCTTCCTCTAGTTTTCGGCGTAATCTAGCATGGAAAAGAACAATTGTTAGGGGGGAATACTTCTCATGACTCTATAGTACAACTTAGGACATGAAGATGGAAAACATTTTCTAAAAATACCTCATAGCCTCCTTTTCATAGTCATGATGCACTTCACAACCATGAATAGAAATCAAATCTGTGCGGTGCATTAGAATCTGAGGATCTATCAACCTAGTGCTCTAATGCCAAGTTTTTAACGACCCAACCATAGGCCCTAGATGTAACACAGCGAATGGGGAACCCGAAGGAACCCCAAAAAAGCCTCTTAACTTGCTATTACACATTATTGGTCATGGAAGCATACAAAGACGTAAAGAGTAATACTAAGGCAATGGGAATAAGGGAACTCTTATAAACATCATAAACAAGAGACAAGAGTCAAAGCTCATCATAAGTACACAGTATGTCCAACAAACACCTCTAATACATAGATATAGCGAGGACCAGGATAAGCTACCGGGCACACCCTCATAGTCAACATAGAGCATAAGAAAGATGTCTCATTACAAAGATAAGATCAACATAAACCGAGCTCCCTTGAATGGAGGACTCACCAACACACTTGGAATAGCACCGTCTAGCCATGTGGAGGAGGAGGATGATCAACTTGGGCACCGGCCCTTACATGGCGATATCATGTAGGAAAGTGTATGCGTTAGTACGTTTGACTGTAATAAGTATGTAGGAAGCCATGCAACAATAGATAAACATCATAATCCAAAATGCATAACGGTAGGCAATAGGCATAATACAAAAATATGACATATATGATCAATGCATAGCTAAAACATGCTTAAGTAAATCATGCTCATGTAGAATATTATATCTGAGGAGGAGACCAAGCTAGATTACCAAGGTATAAACCCCTTGGGGTTGGTGATGATAGCACCCATCACCCTAGTATGTGAGATACAAACCCCTGATCGCACCCATCACCCTAGTGGTTGAGCATTTGACCCCTCAACTGGGATAGTGATGATCGCACCCATCACCCTAGTGGTCGAGCATTCAACCCCTTAACTGGGTAAGTGATGATTGCACCCATCACCCTAGTGGTTGAGCATTCAACCCCTCAACTGGGTTAGTGATGATCGCACACATCACCCTAGTGGTTGAGCATTCAACCCCTAAACTGGGTTCTCGAATTGGGCATGGTCTACCACAACATTTTAGATAGTATTCATCATGTATATAAGCTCATTTCATCATAATATAGTCAATCATATCATATCTCATGCTTTAGACCTTCATTTCCTCAAAAAATCATAATCGGACATTTTATCAAACACCTTGGGGGTATGTAATGGCGGTAAAAGAGCATGCAAATTAGAGATGAAATCATGAAAGAAAATCAGTTGTAAACCTTTAATCAATACCTTGCAACACCCCCAAGACATTCATATCAAAACCCCTCATCAAATCCAACATTAGATCTATGATTTGAAGCTCAAAACATGTTAAAACAACCATACTTTCATGAAGTGAAATCACTTTGCAGTAAATTTCTCAATATTAAAGAAAAACTTGTAAAATAACTTTATATCGTGCAATATTAAGTAAAAGAGGGTTTAGGCACCATGGGTGGAAGGACCCAATAGTTCAACATCATATACCTTATCTTTGGAGAAGCTCTTGGTGAAGGTTGACAATGGAGACTTGAAGCTTGAAGAGAATCCTTAAATTCAGATGAGAGTTTTGCGTATTGAGTTTGAAAATATGACTAAGTGTTTGAATGAGTGTTGGAAAATGTTTTGGGGAATATGAGAGTGAAAATTGATTAAGCATGAACAAATATACGTTTGGAAATTTTGGGCCCAACACTTAGAATATTTTGTACCATACTTAAAAACTGTCAGATGACCAAAAACACATCTCTGCATGACGGAGAGGACGTGGTGATGAGTTTACACTATGGCACGCCAAAGGCGTGTCACGGAGGCATCGCGGAGAGCCCTCTAGAATTTGCTTCTTAAAATTTTATAATTGCTATTCCTTCACTCTTAAATCGAGGATGGACCCTTTTGACCCCTAATTTGGACCCCCTGATCACAAATATGAAGTCGGATTTTCAAAATAATGAATGAATTTTTAGATATAAACAAATCAAAATTTTGGGCATTCCGAGGAACGTTTTTTGGCACTTTGTTTTTGGGGTTGTTTTAATATCTTCCCGTTGGGAACAATCGTCCCCCAATGTAAAAGAGACGTACAAGACAAGAGTGATCATGAACAAATCAGACCCAAAAAGAATGCAATACAACAAGTAAAATACCATTTTCAAAATCTCAACATAAGTGTAAAATCATCATAAGTTTACCATCTTTAGCGTGAATGCATATGAATGTCATGGGGGGCTTAAATGTAAGACCAGAAGTCACATATGGAACCTAGGAGTAGTACCTTAGGCTTGAGTGGAGTGGAAAAGATAAGGATACCGCTTTTGTGTGTCCACGTCGGTCTCCCAAGTAGCATTTTCGACTTGTTGGTTCGTCCAAATGACCTTCAAGGATGCCACCTCTTTGCTCTCAATCTCTTTACTTGCCTATGAAAGATCTGAACCGAAACCTCTTCATAGGTTAAGTTGTCCTCAATAACACCAACAACATCAAGAGGCATAATGGCATTAGGATCACCAACACATTTCCTCAACATAGAGACATGGAATACCGGATGAACCAAATTCATTTCACTAGGCAACTTCAACTCGTATGCTACCTTGCCAACCCTCTTTATCACATCAAAAGGACCAACATACTGTGGACTCAACTTCCCTTTTTTGCCAAATTAGACCACACCTTTCACTAGAGAAGCCTTCAAATAAACCCAATCACCCACTTGAAATGTTAGATCTCTCCTTCTCACATCGGCATAGGAGCTTTGACTCCTTTGGGCTATCCTCAATCTTTACCTAATCATCTTAACCTTCTCAAGAGCATCCATAACCATATCCGGTCCCAACAAAGCCACCTCTCCAACCTCAAACCAACCCACTGATGATCTACAATGTCTCCCGTAAAGAGCCTCAAAAGGAACCATACCGATGCTAGATTGATAGCTATTGTTATAAGCAAACTCAATCAATGGAAGATGGTCATCCCAACTACCTTTAATCTCCAAGAAACAAGCCCTAAGCATATCTTCAAGTATTTGAATTATCCTTTTGGCATGACCATCCGTTTGAGGGTGGAAGACCATACTGAGGAGAACTTTGGTACCAAGACCCCTTTGAAAAGATCTCCAAAAGTGTGAAGTAAGTTATGCACCACAGTCCGATATAATGGATAAGGGAACCCCATGCAGTGTCACTAACTCATGGATGTACAACCTTGCATACTCCTCATCCCCATATACAGTCTTGACCAGTAAAAAGTGAGTCAATTTCGTCATTCTATCAACCACCACCCAAATGGAATCAAAACCTTTCCTTGTCTTGGCAACCCAACCATAAAGTCCATGTTAACGACCTCCCACTTCCAAGTAGGAATCTCTATGTCTTGGGTTAGGCCACCCGGCCTTTGATATTCGGCTTTGACTTGTTGACAATTATGACAACCGAAAACAAATTTGGCAATGTCCCTCTTCATGCCTCCCCACCAATACATATCCCTCAAGTCTCTATACATTTTGGTGGAATCGGGTTGGATAGAATAAGAGGACTTATGGGCTTGATCAAGAAGTCACTCCCTCAAACCACCAACACATGGCACACACAATCTACCTTGGTGTCTAAGGGACCCATCTCCACCTTGGGACAAAACCTCTATCTTGCCCTCTTTCTCCAAGGCCTTCAACTCAAGCAAGGAGGAGTCTAGATCTTGTTTAGCTATCACCTCATCAATCAAAGAAGATTTAGAACCATCATCAACAACAACACCATTACCCATATGCTCCAACCTCACCCCTAACCTAGCCAAACTATGCACCGCCCTAGCCATCTCCCTATCACCATCATCCACATGAGCAAGGCTACCTATATACACCCGACTCAAAGCATCCGCCACAACATTAGCCTTACCGGGATGATAATGCACACTCATGTCATACTTGTTAAGGAGTTCTAGAAACCATCTTTGTCTCAAGTTAAGATCTTTTTGAGTGAAGACATATTGAAGGCTCTTATGATCAGTGAAGACATCAACATGCACCC
>JAPFFP010009899.1:0-17281 GCA_026153255.1 Solanum medicagineum
GTTTGGATCAGAAGAAAACCACATGAAAACAATAAACAAGAACATAAATACAAGTGAAACATAGACAAATCATTTTCGATTGACAATCAAACAGACCTTTCTTTTGTGGGAATTGCTGTAAATGCAAACAAAACTGAAGCTTCGAATCAAATCAATATTCCTCTTTGACCAATTCTTTTTTGTTTGGTTTCAAATTATCTTAACAACTCTTCTATTTGACATCTTTCTATTTTATAACAACCCCGACAAATGATGTTTAATTTTTTAAGGTTAAAATTGGTATTTAGACGTAGGGGTCTTCTTGTCAATGTCATGATGAAGCTTTGGTTAAATTAAGGGGAGGTTTGAACAGAGGTTAGGAGGGAAATTTCACTCGAAATAAGAGCTAATTAATATATTCAAAATGAAAGTTGGCACAACATGACGATCTATAGATTTAATTAGCAATAAATAGTCTACTTTTATTTTTTTGGCCAAAAAAAAATCTTCTTTATATCATATTTGTCTTGTTTATATGCTCTTTTTATTTCTATTTCTCGAAAAGGTAATTTCAATTTATTTTTTTTTTGGCTTAATACTGGTTTGAGAAATTCACAAGAAGAATCTAGGCTCGCAAGTGTTGCCAAACAAATCCACATTACACAAAACGCAGAGCTCTAAGAAATAGAATTCATATGATGGGAAATTAACTAAAGACGATTAGGATTCATCAAAACCATTCTTAGAAGCACTTTCTATGGACAATTGCTGGACCGGATTCATCATACTCGCCCTTCGTTATCCACATCTGCAAAGCAAGTAAAAATTAGCAGATAAACAGAAGAGAACCAATTAATCGAGATTGAGACGTAGATGATCAGTGAAGGAAAATGAAACTAACTTGTTGGAAAGTACTGAGGGAAGCTAAAATTGATCCTCCAATCCAGACGCTGTACTTCCTCTCAGGTGGCGCAACTACCTTGATCTTCATGCTGCTTGGAGCAAGAGCAGTGATTTCCTTGCTCATACGATCGGTTATGTCAGGGAACATAGTTGAGCCACCACTAAGTACAATGTTTCCATATAAATCTCTCCTAATATCCACATCACACTTCATGATTGAGCTATATGTTGTTTCATGAATTCCGGCTGCTTCCATACCAATAAATGATGGTTGGAAGAGGACTTCAGGGCAACGGAACCTCTCAGCACCAATAGTGATTACTTGTCCATCTGGAAGCTCATAGCTCTTCTCAACATCCTTGCCATTCTTTGAAGTCTCGAGCTCCTCTTCATAATCCATTGCAACATATGCCAGCTTCTCCTTCACATCACGAACAATCTCCCGTTCAGCAGCAGTGGTGAATGAATAACCTCTCTCCGTCATTATCTTCATGAGATAATCTGTAAGATCACGACCAGCAAGATCTAACCGCAAGATAGCATGGGGAAGTGCATACCCCTCATAGATAGGAACAGTGTGGCTCACACCATCACCAGAATCGAGCACAATGCCTTTTTGAGAAACAACAAACAAATTAGTAACAGAAAGCCAAAAAGAACTAGTATGCATTCCAAATCAACATGTGTTGCTTACCAGTTGTACGACCGCTAGCATAAAGAGATAGAACAGCCTGGATTGCAATATACATGGCTGGCACATTGAATGTCTCAAACATGATTTGAGTCATTTTCTCTCGGTTTGCCTTGGGGTTAAGTGGTGCCTCAGTCAGAAGAATGGAATGCTCCTCTGGAGCAACTCGGAGCTCATTGTAAAAAGTGTGATGCCAGATTTTCTCCATATCATCCCAGTTGCTCACTATACCATGTTCAATCGGATATTTTAGAGTCAAAATACCTCTTTTGGACTGAGCTTCATCACCAACATAGGCATCTTTTTGTCCCATTCCAACCATGACACCAGTGTACCGAGGACGGCCAACTATACTTGGAAAAACTGCTCTTGGAGCATCATCCCCAGCAAAACCAGCCTAACGAAACAAATAACACAGTTATTGTACATCAGTAAAGCCACATACAGAGTAATAAGAATCGCAAGAAATTTTTCCTAACCAACCTTGACCATTCCAGTTCCATTGTCAACGACAAGTGGTTGAATATCTTCTCCGTCAGCCATCTTATATGCGCTATAAATCAATAAACTTTAGGTAATACATCACCAGTACAAACACATAACCAATGATGTTCAAAGTAAAAGCTAGTTTACATTAAAGCTTTTGTGTAGAAATCTCCTTTTTTTGTTATTTCAACCTCATCTCAACTCCGCGCAAGATAGACTTATAGAAATCACCAACAGAGTTGCACGAGTAGTAGGGGATTCATGGAAAAGAAACCACAAATAAAAAGGAATAAGAGCTGTCAATTTATGCAGTGGCAGTTCATTCATGCGATTTTTCACTGCACTCAACGACACGTTAAGCCTAAACAGCAAGAGAAAATGGTAATAGTGAAACATGAAATCCCCCTCACTCAAGATAAGTTCAATTACAGTAACATATTCAGTTAGTAGTTTCTACGACATATCTCCTTAATTCTCTACAGAAGTATGTCAATTTTCCAAAATTTCTAGGTTCAAAATGGTGAAGAATTGTTAGAGCTTAAAATAGTTTCCTAGTTGCATAGGAAAAACTCACATTCATTAAAGATTGGATGTATAAGAATCACTATAATTGAGAAAACACGAAAGAAAAGGAGTAGTGAACAACTGAATGAGAACATGGAAAACAAGTTATATGATTGAGGAACAAGTTATTCCAGAATTAATTATCCCGCGATGTTATGCTACACTCAATATGGGATATAAATAACGTCCATCAAATCAATCCCAGGATTAGCTATCCCTTATCCCTCGTACCAAACGAGCACTGATTAAGAAAACACTACTCTTTTTTCATACAAAAACAAAAAAGAATAATCATCAGAATCACGTGAAATCAACCTAACCAAGTGTCAAAAGTGATTCTAAAACACCAAAAATTGTTCAACTGGTTATACTAACAAATAGTTTAAGTACATAATCCATAAAAAAAATTCAAAAGCACATAGCCATGTATTTATATTAAAAAATAATATGTACAAAATTGAGACGCAATAAAATGAATTATAAACTAACCTTTGGATGAAATTGGTTGCTACTTCAGTATAGGGTTCTTAAGAGAAAACAGAGTGAATTTTTTTTTTCTCCTAATAATAAAACAGGGCAGAGAATTTTATTTAGTAATTTTTTTTTAATTAGAAGGGAGAGACAATCAAGAATTCGAAACTCTGTGAATAACTGTAAATGCAAATGGAATTCAAAATTTTAAATCAAATAATAATTAAATTTTTTTTCTTTCCTTTTTTTGACATTTGTTTCCTTTTAAGTGACAAAAATAAAATCTCTTTTTTTTTCTAGTGATACTAGGTCCTACTAGGTGTCAATTATGTCAACGGAATCAACATTTAACAAATAATGTATATTTCTTTCCATGATTTCTTTTTTTATATTAAAAAAATAGAAACACATAGTTGTACCATTGAAAATTAGTCATACCATTGAAAATTAAACATTCATTTATAACTAATACATTTAATTAACTGCAACATTGAATAGGAATCATGAAACGTAATTTAATTTAATGAATAAAAATCACAAAATATTTTTAGGTAAATAAATCTTTTCCATATTTAGGTGTTTCCCTTAGAGAAAAAAAGACATTGGATTAATTTTTTTTTCCTTTTTACTATAGGACAAATTCACATAAAAATAAATATTCTTAATTGATCCACATAAGGTATTAAAATATTCATAATATTTTTCATCTTATAATTAGAGAGTTATCCTCAAGAATCATTTTAAATATAGTTGTGAATTTTACTATTTTTAGCCTAATACATTTTGTAATTTTTGAAACATCACTCTTACAAATCATTTAACTTTTGTAATGATTTACATTAGTAGGCATTATCAATGATTTACATTAGGACATGTTATACATTTAAATTTGATTAGTACTAATTTAATTCAAATAATGAGTTCAATTAAATAGTGTAATTATTCTTACGGATGACATAAATCAAATTAATCTTCTTTTTATTCTAATCAACTTCCTAGAACAAAAATAAATAAATAAATAAATAAAATTAAGATACAATGTAAACTTTAAGTCCTTTACATATAGTTAGTTTATAAAATTTAAAATAAATATATAGTTAAATGCGATCCCATAATTCTATATGATAAAAAGAAATAAAGTTGCTATAAAAATGTCTTTTATTTCGCTGATGAAATAAAGTTACAGAGATTAATGATGTCTTTATATACTTTTTGGGGAATAATTCTTTGTTTTATTTGAAAATCAATTTTTGAAATTTTGAAATCTAAGTTGAAGTTGTATCTCAAATTTGAAACTGTTTTTCATCTCATTTATTTTTTTAAAAGTTGTATTTAAATACATTTAAGTATGAACATTATTCCAAATATTCTTTGTGAAAAATTTAATCAACAAACACATAATTTGCAGAATTATTGAATTTGTTTCACTAGCCAATTAGTACAATCACATATATATGAGCATGAATAACATTAAAATGACCACAGTCTAAACTTGTACCTCGTCACAGATTATGTTTCAACACTTTTTGGAGAAGAAAAGAAATCTTCACAGAAAAGTCACGTTACTTTTCTATTCTTAAAGTAATTCTAAAGGGTCACAACTTTATCTTTTCTTTTATTAATAAATAAATATAATAATTATATATTATTTAAATATTAAGTAACAAAACACATTTCAATTTTTTTTAATACCAAATAATCAAAAAAAGAACCTTAAAATATATGCCCGAACACCTACTTAAACTATGAGGTGGTCATTTTAGTTCTTAACCAAAAAAAAGTCATTTTAGTTCCTAGCAATACAAAAATAAAATTTTAGAAAAAAGGGAAAAAAAGTGATTTATGGAAATAATATAAATAACATTGATGATGAGATTAACAAAACGAAGTAAAAGAAATTTGTATGAGGTCAAGGGCATGCATTACTAATTCCGCTCGTTAAATTTGTGTTTTTGCAGTTTGAAGGCATAATGATATTATATAAATTAGTTTCTTAACTTAGTTTCAAATAATAAGTTGGATCTTAAATTTTTAAAACACACAAACACATATTTCAACTAACTCATTCTTAATCATTTAAACAAGCAAGTCCTAGCTGACATAACGCGTAAAATACATGAAATTTAAGCGCATCAGTCAGTTTTTTGAGGCCCAAAATGGTTTTTTAAATATATATATCAATTGAAAATATCCTCTTTTCTTCTTCTTTCTATTACTAATCTTGAAGAATTTTTTTTCTAATTTTTGACATGAAAATATTTAATAATTTGAAATATCTTTTAAAAATAAATATTTAAGTTCTTTTTTTATGAGGTGGGATGGAGTGGAGTAAAACATTAAAATTTTCAAAATTTAATATTTTTGTAAAAATAAATTTACTTTTTTTTGTATGAGGGGGGTTGAGGGCAGTGGCGAAGCCAGTATTTTCGTCAAGGGTGCTCATTCTTTTAGAACATGGGTAAGTGATTTTTGTATCAAGAGTACTCAACAATTGATATATATCAAAATATCTATATTTAACCTATATATTCAAAACAGTTTTCTGACGAAGGGTGTTCATCTGACCACCCTTGGATGAATGTAGCTCTGGCTCTGGTTGAGGGAGGATGGGGCCCAAGGTGGAGTAAAAATTAAATTTTTTAAAACTTGAATTTTTTGTAAAAATAATTTTTTAATTGTCTTTTTGTATGGGGTTGGGGTGGGGGGGTTGGTGGCCCAAGGGGGAGTACAAAATTAAAATTTACAAAATTTGATTTTGTTGTAAACTAAACTTTTGTTTAATTTTTTGTATGGGGTGAGGGGTGGAGGGATGGGGCCAAGGTGGAGTACAAGATTAAAAATTTTTGTAGACTAAATTTTTATTTTTATTTTTGTACGGGTTGGGGGCTGTGGGGTAGGTGTGGGGCTGGGAGGCCGAGATGGAATAAAAAATCTAAATTTTTCGTAAAAATAAGTTTTTAATTTTTTTCTGCATGGGGTAAGGAGTGGGGTGGGGCGGGGCCTGGAGATGAGGGTCCAAGATGGAGTAAAAAAATAAAATTTACAAAATCTGAATTTTTTGTAAAATAAATTTATTTTGGGCAATCACAAATATTTTTTTTACTTTTTAAAAAAAAAATTATAAATAGGTAGAATAATCTGAATGGCATGGCATCAACAGATTGACCTTAAATTCACGTACAATGCATTTGTATTTCACGCAATTAAGTTGCTAAATTTGCGTGTTTATTTATTTAAGAACCGAATACTTAAAGTGTTTGTTCGTGCATTTTAGAAGCTTGAGATCCAATTTGTTTTGATTTAAAGTCAAATTAGAGAACTAATTTTATTATTACACCACAGTTTGAATATTAGGACTAGTAAAAACGCAAGTGAAAAAAAAGAGCTGGTAAAAGAAGTTTTGGCCTTCATCAGGGTCGAAGTCAGGGGCGGATCTGTTGAAATCTGGCCCAAGTTGATTCAAACTTGGCAACCCACATGCAATTCTTCTTTCAAAAGTTGACAACTTGTTTAAAAATTGTTTTCAAAATTTGTTATTTCAAAATTGGCAGACAAATGGTTGGTGGAAGGTTGGCCACCAACCCTTTCTTTTTGTCAAATTTTGTAGGTGAAGTACTCCTATATAAAGGAGTAATTCATCTTCATTTTAACAACACAAAAATTGAGAGATTCAAAGTTAGAGAGGAGCCTAAAAATTTTGTGAGATACATATTGTGTATTTTGTGAATGTTGTAATACTCCTTTTATTTTTATCACTCCACTCCACATATATCACTGAGTGATACACAAAAATTATATCCTCGTAAAAAATTATATCCTCGTAGTGCTTAGGCCCAGTGAGGTTTTGTTGTACACTTCTCCATTATAGTGATATTTTACTCGTCGTCGTCCGTGGATGTAGCCTATTTATTGGGTGAACCACGTTAAATCTGTGTCTCCATTTATTACCTTGCCTGATTTATTTATACTTTTCAATATCAATTTCGATCCTTATCACGCTTCCGCTATTGCCCCGTATTCCTAACAGGATCCATATGGTCCTTTCCGGATGCTCGAGGATTTATTGACCCCGAAAATTTTTTTGTGTATCTATATAGAAAATATACGAAAATTGTATGAATATAAAGATAAACATTCATTGACTAAGAAGTCTCATGGGTGCTTTGGTTCTCCTAAAGCTCAAAGCAAGCTACTAGAGAGTGATTGAATCTCACTGACAGCACTAACTTTTTTATCTTAAAATACACTTGTCAGATGAACATCCACAGTCACTAAATCCTAGATCCACACTGGTCGGAGTGATGTCATACTAGTATTGTTACTATTGTCAGCTAATATTCTTACATTGCTTAGTCGGTGCCTACAAACTCATCTATGCACCTGCCCTTTCAGTCACTTTGCCCATGTCATTAGTGTACGAATTCTTTTCCTATCCTCCGCATGTTCTTTCCTTCTATCTCTAGGATGTTCCTTCGAAAGGCTGGTACTCAATTTCCTCTGGTGCTACTATGTGTTCCTTCCAGTGCCACGAGCCTTAGCCAAATGCACCAACACAAATAGTCCTTCCGCTTTTCGGGCATGGGGTCAGAAATGGCCGTGAAGCAGAAACAGAAACTCACAAATTTTATCACCCTTTCTCCAGCACGCTTTGTTTGGCATAAGAACCACGAAGGCATCTCCTGAACCAAGCCCAAAAAAGTCTCAGAAGCTTTAAAGAATTGGGAGGAAGCAAATGTGAATGCAAAGGACATAAGCAGATAGAGAGATACCATTGCTAGTATATGGTGGGACTATTTGAGAAGAAAAGAATTCTAGGTGTTTTGAGAGCATACAGAATAATGTCTAGAATGACAAGTTAAACTACATTTTATAATTATGTTACTTGTGTAATCAATTATACTCCAATGACATTGTATCTATAATTGATGTTTTAGACACAATATAGACTGAAAACTGTGGAAAAAGAGATGCATATATGGTTCTTTTTAGTACAACCCATGTACTATTCTGTGATATAAAATACAAAGTTATCTATTTCTAAAAAGAATTATTCACAAATTACTCTCTAGGTTTTTTATTTTAATCTTCTACTTCTTTCTCAAAGAATTATATGGTATAAGAGCTCTCTAGCTGGAAAATCAGGCTGGGTTTGAACTTCGATCTGTATCAAAATTTAGAACATTCATCCAGGTCATGTCACTGATTTAAACTTCTGAAAGTAATCTTGCTTCTGCTACAAAGTGCTGCAAAATATTAAAGCAGGAACCAATGGAGAACATGTAAATGCTAAGGTAGAATCTCAAAAAAATACAGTTCCATCATCAGTTAATGGTGGAACTGGAAATCAAATCCAAGCTATATATACTGAACTTAGCAAGGAAAAAGGGAGCCTACACTTACCGCTGAACAATAACATACTCAGTAAAATCCCACAAGTGGAGTCTGGAGAGGGCAGAATGTACGCAGACCTTACCATTACCTCGTAGAAATAGAGAGGTTGTTTCCTGGACTTACTGCTGAACCAGCTAACAAAAGGAATTGGAGAAGTAGCATCATATGTAGTTAGAGAGTCATGAGAAACTCTTTGGGGTGGCCCAGCGGTTTGGGGTTAATACTTCTATGTTGGGGGTCCCAAGTTCGAAACCCCTTGCCAATGAAAGCAAGGGGATTATATTCTGGGTCAAGCTCATCACACTAGGCTCGCTAGTGTGGGTTCCTTCTGTCATTTATGAGTCAAAGCATAGGAGCCGAGGTTTTACCTTGTGAGCGAGTCATTGCATAGGTGTCGGGATATTACCTTGTGAGCACCCAAAAGGTAGCGCCTACAGGTTTCCCTTGTTATCAAAAAAAGAGTCAGCAGAACTTAAATCAAACAACTGGCAATTCGATGTTGAAGTGAGGCATAAAAGACTTGGACATGCTTCATCTATAGCTCTAAACAAGTGTTACATCCGAATTTACAGAAAATTAGCAATGAAATGGAAAAATATATAGTATGGCCTTATCCCAAGCAAACACAACCAGTTTTTCGTACGAGTAATCTAAAAACTTGTAGTTGCTTTAATATATAGCTCATGCAGATCTATGGGGTTCTTAAAAAGACAGCAACAGTAGGTGGAAATAAATACCTCCTGGCTTTAGTTAATGATTACTTAAGAATGATATGGATTTTTTGTTGAAACACGAGTCTGATGTATGTGTTTGTCCACAATAGTTTCTTTAGTTTGTGAAGAAACAGTTTGATAGGTCATAAAGGTCACAAGATCAGATAATGGCACAGAAGTGGCAGTTTATTCAACAAACTTTGTATAGTACATCCGGGAACCTGTGATTATACACCCCAACAGAATGGGGAAAGAGAGCATAGACACATTCTTGAAGCCACTAGAGCTATAAGGCTTCTGTTGGAGAGAATGAAACAGATATGAAGAAGGAAAAGCTCAAATATCAGATGTTAAGTTACTGCATTATCAAAATAGTGACTGCCAATAACTATATGAAAAACATAACAGGAAAAACTAAAGAAAAGGAGTAACATAAGCTATGATTATCTCTAATAATTAAAGCCTAAAAAATAGGAACAACTTAATCAGATTCTGCACAACACTACAGCTGATTTATTCAACTTAATCCAACTTTTAAGTTGTATTTTGAGATACAACTAATCTCTAGCTTTTGAGGCACCACTTTCAACACTCCTCCTTGACTCAAGAGAAGCAACACCAAGTCTTTTTCTGAGAAACTCAAACCTTGCTCTAGGTAGAGCCTTCGTCAAGATGTCAGCATTCTGAAAATCAGTTTTGCAGTGCACTAAGACTATGTCTCCATTTTGTTGTACCTCCCTCAAAAAATAAAGCTTGATCTTGAAATGTTTAGTCTTTCCATGTGAAACAGGATTATTTGCAATCAAATTGCAGCTTGATTATCAACAAAGATTTCAGTGCTCTTCTTCTGCTCCATGTACAAATCTGCCAGCAGCTTCCAAATCCAAAGAGCTTGATTCACAGCTGACGCAGCTGCAATGTACTCTGCTTTCAGCTGTAGATTGAGCTATTGTATCTTGTTTCTTTGAACACCAAGAGAACATACCAGAGCCAAAACTAAAACAGTAACCTAAGGTGCTTCTCATATCATCTGAGCTGCCAGCCCAGTCACTATCAGAAAATCCAAGAAACTGAAAATCTGATGTTTCTTTGAACATTATGCCAAAATTTTCAGTACCTTTAACATATCTAAGCATGCACTTAGCAGCTTGAAAATGAATTTCACTATCACAATGCATATACCTTGAAAGTAAACTCACAGCATAAAGAATATTTGGCCTCGTTGCAGTCAAGTACATTAGGCAACCTATCAGGCTCCTATAAAGTCCTTCATCAACCTTTTCAGCTCCATCTTCTTTGCAAAACTTCTCTTTTTGATTCATAGGAGTTGTTGTAGACTTGCATTCTTCCATTTTGAACTTAATGAGAATTTCTTTAGCATACTTTTGTTGGCATATAAAGATCTCTTGTCCTTTTTGCTGAATTTCCATTCTAAGGAAATAGAACATTTCACCAAGATTTGTCATCTCAAAAACCTTCACTATTTTAGTCCTGAACAGTATGATCAAGTCCAAATTGCTACTTGTAACTAGCAAGTCATCTACATATAAAGAGACAATGGTTAAGTAAGAGTCTTCTCTTCTAATATAGAGCGTAGACTCGCTAAGGCTTTTTTGAAAGCCTAAGCTCAAAAGATGAGTATCAATTCTTCTATACCAAGCTCTAGGAGCCTCTTTTAAACCATACAATGCCTTTCTTAGAAGATACACTTTATCTTCTTAGCCTTTGATAAAATAACCTTCAGGTTGTTCTACAAAGATTTCTTCTTCAAGGTAGATATTGAGGAAGGCTGATTTCACATCAAGCTGGTGGATTTTCCATCCCTATTGAGCTGCTAAAGCTAACAACATTCTTATAGTATCCAAACGAGCGACAGGACCAAAAGTCTCTGAAAAATCTACTCCAAATACCTGTGAGTACCCTTTTGCAACCAGCCTTGCCTTGTACTTTTTTATAGAACCATCAGGATTGAGCTTAGTTCTATAAACCCACTTGACTCCAATAGCCTTCTTATGCGCTAGTCTGTCAACCAGCTCCTATGTATTGTTCTTTTCAATCATTTTGAGCTCCTCCTGCATTGCATATCTCCATTTTTTATCCTTAGCAGCTTCCATAAATCCACATGGTTCTAAAATTGCAACATCACACCTTTGATATATATCATAAAGTGTTCTTGTGCCTTTAACAAGTACATCATCAACATCTTCATCTAGAAATTCTAGATTTTTCTGCTTTTCATCATCTTCCCAACTCCAGATGTCATTTTCCACAAATTTGACATCCCTTCTAACAATGATTCTGTCATTTTGAGGTTGATAGATCCTGTAGGCTTTTGAGAGATTGTTGTATCCTACAAAAATTCCAAGTTCAGCCTTCTTATCCAGCTTATCTCTTTTCACCCGAGGTACATAAGAAAAACAAAGGCGACCAAAAATTTTCAGATTTGTTAGCAAAGGTTTGTAACCAAACCAAGCCTCAAATGGTTTCTTTTTCTGCAAGGCCTTAGTTGGCAATCTATTTAGCAGAAAGACTATAGTATTTGCAGCTTCTGCCCAAAATTTCTTTGGCAGTTCTTTCTCATGAAGCAAACACCTTGTCATCTCTATTAGTGTCCTATTTTTCCTTTCCACTACTCCGTTTTGTTGGGAAGTATAGGGCGCTGTTAGCTGATGCTCAATTCCTACATCACGACAAAACTTGTTGAACTTTTCTGGAGTATACTCGGTGCTATTATGTGTTCTTATCATCTAAATTCTGCAACCACTCTGATTTTCCACAAAAGCCTTATATTTCCAGAATACATCAGCGACCTCAGATTTAAAATTCAAAAAATAAATCCAACAATATCTGGTACAGTCATCAATAAAGGCAATATAGTACTTACTACCCTTTAAAGATGACGTTTTCTGAGGTCTGCCTACATCAGTGTGAATAAGTTGTAGCTTCTGCTTTGCCTTCCATGATGAATTCCGAAATTGAAGTCTTGTTTGCTTCACATACTGACAAGCTTCACAAGTAGGCATGTCCTTCTCAAGGCTTGGGAGACATTCTGCTAGTTGATTTTCTTTCATGAAGAGTATAACATCATGATGAAAATGTCCGAGTCTTTTGTGCCATAATTCTTGAGTTATTTTCCAATT
Organism: Solanum medicagineum; assembly: GCA_026153255.1. Taxonomy (NCBI): domain Eukaryota; kingdom Viridiplantae; phylum Streptophyta; class Magnoliopsida; order Solanales; family Solanaceae; genus Solanum; species Solanum medicagineum. The sequence goes on from JAPFFP010009899.1 coordinate 12,339, forward strand.
GGACAGTTGTTTCTTGCGTCTCATCCAACAGGTTCAAGTTGAAACTTCTTCCTTTCATCTTAATCTTGAACATCTCCTTATTATCAGCATCCTTAACGATACATGTTTTTTCTTCAAACAACAACTTCAAACCATTTTCAAGTAGTTGTCCAATACTTAAGAGATTTTGATCAAGATCAGGAACAAAAAGAACATCAGTTATACGTTTCAAACCCGATCTTTACGAGGGTGATTAAAGTGCAACGAAATGCCTTAAAGTTGAACATCGTGAAGCATCTAGCTTACCGGTAATCTCCCATTCCCACCGTCGAGAGACTTTAATAACTATAGCATGCCATAAATAGAGAGTTGAGATGGTTAGACCTATACCCCAAAATGCTCCCAGTATAGGAGCCTAGGGCTTTCAATTGCAACTGTCCCTTTTCCTCTTGCATCAATATATTCTCCATTTCCAATTTTGACTTTGGAAATAAAAGATCTATCTAGATCTTTAAAGAGCTCTTGGTTGCTTGTCATATGATTTGTGCATCCACTATCAATTAACCAACTTTCAGAAGCTCTTTTACTGGCAAAACAAGTCGCTACAAACAATTGCTCTTCTTGATATTGATTTACAACTGCCTTGGCTTCTTCTTGTTGCAATTGTGACTTGCATACCCTCTCTACATGACCTAGTTAACCACATTTGTTGCACTTGACATCTGGCCTCCACCAACATTTCTGTTGAGAGTGATTTATCTTTTTGCAATGAGGGCAGGGTGGTTGGTTTCCTCCGTATTTTTTGTAATTATTACTCGGCCTTAGCTTCTTGTTTTTTTTCCTTCCTTTGGTTGACTCGTTCTCTGATTTAGCTTGAAAAACACCTTCAACAGAACCTTCTTTCCTCATCATTCTGCTTTGCTCCAATGCCTGCAAAGCTTTAACAAGTTCTACCAAAGTAACACTGGACAGATCTTTAGTGTTCTCTAAAGAAGAAATTGTGGCTTCATATTTTTCAGGAAGTGTAACAAGTATCTTTTGAACAATTCTCTCATTAGTGAAATCTTTACCAAACAATCTCAAGTCGAGTAATTGGTCTGCATACTTTTTTATAGTTTCTGATTCTTTCATTCTCTTCATTTCAAACCCTCGAATCAGATTCATCACCAGCATATTTTGCACTTTTTCATTTCCTTGGTAATCCTTTTTTCGGTACTCCCAAATTTCTGCAGCAGACTTCATTTGCATGATTCTGGTAAGAATTGAAGGTGATACTGCAGAGAAAAGGCAAGCTTTAGCTTTGGCTTTCCTTGTCTTATTCTCCCTGTGATTTTTTATCTGATTCATTGTTGGATTATCACCAAGAGGAGCTACTTCATAGTCCTATTTTACTGCTTCCTAGAGATCCAACGCTTCAAGATGAACCGTCATTCTAATTGCCCAAGCTTGATAATTCTCACCATTGAAGACAGGTGGAGTTAAGAAACTTGTTTCAGAATTCATTTTCTATAAATAATTTAAGATAATAGTTCAAAGAATGGTTTTTATAGTTCACTCTCTTCTCATAGGTCCCTCAAAATAGTATGCTCTGATACCAAGCTGTTGGAGAGAATGAAACAGATATGAAGAAGGAAAAGCTCAGATATCAGATGTTAAGCTACTGTATTATCAGAATAGTGACTGTCATATAAATACATGAAAAAAATAACTGGAAAAACTAAAAAAAAAAAAGAGTAACATAAGCTATGATTATCTCTAATAACTAAAGCCTAAAATATAGGAACAACTTAATCAGATTCTGCACAACACTGCAGCTGATTTATTCAACTTAATCCTACTTTTAAGTTGTATTTTGAGATACAACTAATCTCTAGCTTTTGAGGCACTACTTTCAACAGCTTCAAACATATATAGCTATCAAATTTTAGGGTCACCGCATTGGCTGTTGTTTACTTGATTAATCGAGTGTCATTAGTGATCATTCACCTTATGAAAGGCTGCTTAAGAAGAAACCAACGGTTCTACATCTCAGAATGATAAGCTGTTTGTGTTTTTCCTAGGTTCTAACTGGGCAAGCTAAGAGCAAGAGCAGTTGTACATATTGGATACACTGAAGTTCAGAAAGGTTATATTCAATACGGAAAGAAATTTTTCCCTTTGCAATTGACAATACCAGTTTACCAATCTTTGTGGATAATTTACACAACTCGAGAGTCCTCAAAGATGATACCTATTAGCATTATCACCAACCAGAATGTTCTCCTAGTGAGCATGATGTTATACATACTAAACCAGTAAACAATGAGAACACTGATCCTTCACAACAGCCACAAGATGGAAACATATTACATAACACTTGGCATCTATTTACACAGGATCCCAACCTGCTGAATCTACTCTTAGATAGGTTCAGTCCCAGAGGAATCCAAAAGATCAGGAATAGGTACTCATCCACAAGTATGGATGAAAGACTTTCTGTCTTCTAACATAAATAAAGACGGCCATTATCCTCTCTGCAACTATGTTACCTATGATAGTGTCTCCTTCATATAAAGTATACATTGCAGCTATCTCATCTCTTTAAGTAGCAGTTATGCTGAGGCAATTAAAGATCCCAGGTAGGTGGAGGCTATATCCAACCAGAATTCAGACTGCGTAAAGCAATCATACCTAAGGATGTGGAATCCCTATAGAAAATATTCCATTTGGATGCGAGCAGTGAGAATATAACAAAATAAAATAAAAGCTTCAAGGGAAGATTCAAAGCAAGGGTAATAGATAAAGGTTATAGCCAAAAGAAAGCATAGACTACAAACGTTAGGACCTTATCTCAAGGACTAATCAATTAGTGGGGAAACAGTTGGCTTTATATAGCCATGTTATCCTGTTAACAATTTTTTTTCTTTTTTTAGAAAGTGAACTTGTATTATGAACAAAGGAATAAGTATAGCCATGTTATCCTGTTAACAATTTTTTTCTTTTTGAGAAAGTTAACTTGTATTATGAACAAAGGAATAAGTATTCCAGTACAACTTACAACAAAAATGCAGAGTGGAGGAAAACAACCGTTACAACAGAAATAATCTAGAATACTAGGAATATCCTCTGGTTAAGGATATTCATGTTTACACCAAAAAAAGAAAAAGGACTAGATAGTTCATTTTTAGTTTCTGCAGTGAGCAACTCTTGTTTTCATAGCATCTCTAGTTCCTTTCCATCCATATAACCCTCCAAATGCAGGCTGGGATAATCTTCCGTCTCTCCCTGTGTCCTGATTGATTTCCTTTTCTATTCTAGCAAGCTAGAACTTCTTTGATGCTCCTTGGCATAGTCCAGCTTATGCCCCTTCAGTTAAAGAACATCTGCCATAACTTTAGAGACTCTCTACAATCTAAATTGTTTCAATCTCATGTTCACAAAAGAGCACCTAGAACAAATTCAGAAACCTCTTTTCATTAGATTGTTCTGGGTGAGTGTAGCCTGTTTGGCTAGAAGCCAAGTAGAACATGCTACCTTGAAGGGTATCTTAACTATCATTGACTAATGCAAAGAAGAAAAGATCAGTCTCTTTTGATGTTAGCTTCTGAATCGAACCTTTTAAAGGTAAAGCTAACTGTTACACCATTTGTAAACCACACAAGGTTAGTCAAGATCACGTAGAAGATCTAATTAGTGATCCCCATAGACTTAACCATAAGTACCAGGTGATGCTACATGGATGGAGAGCTGAAAGAAGACAACGTGAAACTAGAGCATATGATATGGTAAATTCAACTCCTTTTACGGTGTATTCTTTTCATCTCTAAACAATGTTAAAACAAGAAAATGAGAGCTAGTAAATACAATTACATTTTAACGCATTGCAGTTTGTACTTTGTAAAATTTTATATATATAGCGAAAAAAATCTTGTTGGATTGAAGTATTACCATCATAGGGACAAAAAATATCAATCTATTTCGGATGTACAAAAATATTTATTTAAGGGTTTTCTTATGTTGCAAGTTGATCATGAAACCTTTGGTGAGCTTATTTTTTTGGTGTAAACATAATTATATAGAGGAATCTAAGGAGTTAGTAGAATTTCTAGGAGCTCTGTAAAGCTAGAGTCTATTTCTTTGTAATATGGTTTTGATAGTGGCCAGTATTCTCAATGCTGAAGAATACAACAGTACTAATTCTCAAAAAATAAAAGTTGATCATGAAAACAATGAAGTAAAAGACGTAAGTTCTTACATTATATGCATTTTGTTGGACGACTACAATCTATTTGACCAAATTACTTTTAAAACAAGTAAGTAGCTAGTCTTACTTTGAATTTCTACAAGCAGTGATTCACGACGGCGTTCAACTACATGACACTAACTATTATCATCAGCCGCCAAGACATTTACATTATTTATACTATATTGTCCTTATTAATCTATAGGATGGAGTGTTGAAAAGTGGTCCATGAAAAGAAAAGGAGGATCTTCCATTTTGAAAAGGGAATCATGGATCAAAGACCAAAAAACAAATGATATGCAGGATATGTTTTGGCATAGATCAAATTCCCTTTTCAAAAAACAAACATGAATCAGATTCGTGGACCGCTTTTCAGCAACCCTAACCTATGAATTAATAAGGATAATTTAGTATGAATAATGTAAATGTTTTGGCACTTAATTGATACGATGATAAATGTTAGTGTCACGTAATTAGAAGGCCGTCATGAAAATCATTTCTAGCAGAAATGCAAGGTAAGACTAGCTAATCACTTTTTATAAGTAATTTGGTCAAATAGGTTATAGCAGTCCAGCAAAATACATATAATGTAAGAACTATTTCTTTTACTTCATTGGTTTCTTGATCAACTTCCAACATAAGAAAAACCGTTCAATAAATATTTTTGCATATTCGAAATAGATCGATATTGTTTACCCTTATGATAGTAATACTGCACTCCAACAAGATTTTTCTTAAGAAC
>JAPFFP010009910.1:0-17279 GCA_026153255.1 Solanum medicagineum
ACAAGATTCTACATAGACACGGCTTTGTAGACACCCCTAGGACGACCCGCTCTGATACCACTTCTGTCACGCCCCAAGCCCCGTTATGGCGGACTAGCACCCCTTACCGATAAGGCCCGGGAGAACCAACCTGTACCTATACGTTTACCATACGTATTATAAGGGGTTTCTGCCTTTTAACATGTCTTAAAGCAGATAAACAATGATAACAAGCCAAAAGGAAATACATATGACTAGGCCGTTGGGGCCACAGTGTTTAAAAGCTCATCCGTAATTTCTTAGGAAATAATCGAAAATTAGCGCTATTGTTGCTTTCTGATAAGTCAAATAACTTTACATTAAAATTATTGTATTATCAAGTGGCAAACTCGTTTCTTAAATTCTGTAATTAAGAGGACCATTGGGCAAGTCTAATTATTTGATTTGGCCTTAACATGTTCTATATTCCTTTTTTTATAATAGGTTTATTAGATTAACGTAGGTTATAGATATTATAATTGCAATCTCAGACATAACTGAGTCATGATTTTTTTAAAAGAATTAAATTTTTGGTGGGGTTCATCATTTTATTAATTAAATAAGAACAATATATACATTGTATCTTGTGGAAATACTAAATGCAAAACTTAATTGGAAAGTAAGGATGGTCAAAGCTTCTCCAAGACTTTCCATTCCCCGATGGCCCTCCAGCTTCCTTCGTTGGTGACCCTGTTGTAGCACCGTCGCCGGCTTCTGATGGTGTTTCTCCTACTATTCTTCATCCTCCTGTTCCTTGATCTACTTCTTGGCATTAGCTTTAACCAGGTAATGATTGACCTAATCTCGTCATCTCCTTCCTCATTTCCATCATTGACTGTTGATTTGTGCAGATGTTTGGGCTTTCTTCTCAACTTGGCAGTAGGTGGCATGTTGGCTTTTCCTTGGAGTGGAATTTGTCGTTCCAGGTTGTACACTCCCCGTAAAGCTTTAACATATGCAGATAGCTCCAGATTTTTGTATCCTATCTTACTCCCCTTTTGCATAGAAGCTAATTTTGATCTATGTGAAGCCTCTTTTGTAAATTTAATCCACTTGGCTTTAACTGTGTAGTTCATATTTCCTGCACTTTAATAGGTTTAGACCTAATTCTCAGCATAGGTATCTACGCTTTATCTGTGTTCGCGATTTGTCTGGTCTTTTTGGGTAACTAACTGAAATGTGTAAATAACAAGGATGTATTTCCATTAGTTGCTTCATTAGCAATGTAGTCTGCTAATTGATTCTCTTCCGTATATATATATATATATATATATATATATATATATATATATATATATATATTGAATATGAATGTGTTGTTGTTGTATGTGTCTTTGTATCTCCTCAATCTCTTCCACAATTTCCCAAGGAATTTTCTAGTTTCTGTTAATCATATTGAGCATAGTCAGTGAATCTGTTTCCGATATCCTATTCACCTATACTTCTGCTTCCCAATACCTTACTGCCTCCGGTATTGCTTGTGCCTCAGCTTGAATATTGGTCTTCTGACCTAATTGTCAATCTTCATCATAGCACAAATCACCTCTATGATCCCTTATGCAAAACCCATAGGAACTAGGACCAGGATTGCCTCTGCTGGTACCATCTGTATTACATTTTTGATGTTCCTTGGATAGTGGGTTCTATGTCACTTTCAAATGGTATATGGTTGGTTTATATTGCCCCAATACTTTCAGCACCTCCTCCCAAGCTAGATTTATCATGCTCATTTTAGGATATAATGCCCTAATCAGATAATGAACACTAGCCTGTATGTTATGGACAATAATGTTGGTGGATGTATCTCCTCCATGCCTTCTTGTATTCCTCCTTTTTCGGAGTTCCCAGCATATCAATGATGGAATTGACTTTTAGATTTGTTGAAGCTTGTGTGTTTCACCTTTGAACCACCATTTCTTTATCATTAGATGTGGCCGAAGACTATCCCATTTGACACCTGCATACCTAGCAAAATACCCCCAAATAGTCTTGGCTGCTAGTGCAGTGAAAAACACATGCTTCTTTGTTTCCTGTAATCCTCCTTCACAACATTGGCACTGTGATGCCAAACATATACCTATCCTTTTAAGATTGTCCTCAGTTGCTATTTTACCTTTTCAAGATTTCTAGAAAAAGAAATTAATTTTGAAAGGCAGCCCTTTCACCCATAGTAGCTTTTCCTCCTCTTATTTGTCACACCTAGCTCTTACCATATCCCAAGCTATTTTGACAGAGAAATCCCCAGAATTACTGCCCATCCACCAAGCTTTATCTGGATCTTCCTCTATGTTTGGTGGCTTAACACTGTCACATATATGGTCCACTATATCTGGATCAGTTATGTAAACCCCTAACATTTGTCTGTTCCACGCACCATCTATGATAAACTCCTTTTATCTCAATTTCTTCCTCTGAATAGTTGTCAGGTTCCATATAATATAAAGCCCCAACTTAGTCCAATTGTCAAACAAAAAACTAGTTTTGCCAGATTTGAGTTGCCACCAAATGTTATACTCCACCACATCTATGATATTTATCATGTTTCTCCAAACATGGGAAGCACCATTCCCATTAGCAATTACAGGGTGAAACCTTTTAAAATACTTGTTCCACATGAAAGTGCCCCAAAGTGATCCTATGGAAGTTCTAAAATTCCACCATAACTTTGCATATAGGGCATCACTATATGGTGTGAGGATCTAAAACTAATACCCCCTTCCTCTTGTGGTAAACATAGGGTGTCCCAAGCAACCCAATGCTTTCCTTTTGTTTCTCCGCTATTGCTCCAAAAGAATTTAGCAATGACTTTCTGGATAAAATTAATTACTCCGTTTGGTGGACTCATCACAGATAGTTGACATACGGGGAGGGACTGATAACATGTTTGACCAAAATATACCTACCCCTAGAGGATAGCAACCTACTTTTCCATGAGTGAATCCTGACAATCACCTTCTTAAACAGACTTTCAAAATACTCCTTTTCTTCGTTCCATAAAATATTGGACACCTAAGATATGTGAAAGGAAAAGCTCCTTGTCAAATTCCTGTTCATTTTCTTAACTATTGGCCCACTGAAATTGGCACTTTATCATGCAGATAGAAGAAACTCTTGGTCAGAATTATTAGTTGACCCGAGACTCTTTCATAATTACTCAAAACTTTCATCATCATCTTGACTGACCTTTTGTTGGCTGAACAGAAGTGCATGGTGACATCTGCGTAGGATAAATGATTAATCCTATTACTCCACCTAAGCAACCCATACCCAATGAACTTGTTCTCTTCATTAAGAAGATTTAAAGTTTTAGAAAGTGTCTCTGCCCCAATTATAAAAAGCAAAGGAGAAAAAGGGTTCCCTTGCTTTACTCCCCTTGAAGAAGAGAAGAAGCCATGAGTTTGTCCATTAATGAGAATAGAGTACCAATTGCTTGAGAGAAGTTTCCATACCATGTCAATAGTTCTTTCCCCAAAACCAAACATTCCCATGACCTTGGTCAAGAATATCGATGATATTCTATCATAAGCCTTGGCCATGTTTAGTTTCACTACCACATTAACATGTTTGGCCCTTTTATTGATGTCCCTAACAATTTCCTGGGCCAAAGTATGTTTTCTGAGATGCTTCTTCCTTTCATAAACCCTGTCTAGTTGGGAGAGATGATCTTATGCAGCACTTTATCAATTCTCCTTTGAATTACCTTTGAAATCACTTTATTCGAGAAAGTACTCAAGCTGATTGGCCTTAGGTCCCAAAGGTATTGACCATCTTCTTCTTTGGAATTAATACCAAAGTAGTATGTGCGACATACCTAGGTAATTATGCCCCACAAAAAAACTTCATGATTGCCTTAGTGACCTCCTATTTGATAATATTCCAGCAACTTTGGAATAAACCACCTAAGAACCCATCTAGGCCACTTGCACTGTTTTTGTTAAGATCAAAAACTGCACTTTTAACCTTTTCTTCGTCCGGCCATCTTTCCATGACATTTCTATCCTCCTCTATCAATATTATTGGAATATAGTCTTGAATCTCAAAATCCTGATGTAGATTGTCCTCCTGAAGCTGATTTTGAAGATTCTGACTATTTCTGCTCCAATTTCCTGATTTGAATTTAGTTCTCTGCCATGGCAGTCTTCTGTTTTTGAATACAAAGTTTTTTCGTTTTACCAGTGACATCTATGTGAAAAAACTTTGTATTTTTGTCCATTCAATAAACCAGTGCATATTTGCTTTCTGCTTCCAGTAGTCTTCCTCATATCTCTGGAAATTCCTCAGTTCAGCCTCTACTTTCCTCAATTGTGCCCCATTTTCCTCTATCGGGTCCAACTCAAGCTACAATTCCTTCACTCTAATCACATCTTCCATGGTGGCAACTTGATGAAAGAAATTGCCAAAGTTTCTTTGCTCTAAACCCCCAATCTCCTCTTAACAGCCTTCATCTTTTCATTTAGCACCATGAAAGGAGATCCCTCCACAGTCACCTCCCAAGCGTTTTTGACCTCCTCCTCAAAACAATGGTGAGAGGTCCAAAAATTAAGAAACCTAGAAAGTTCCTTTATAGATTCCTGCCTAGATTTACATGCCACATAGAGTGGGGCATGGTCTGACCCGTCCCTAATGAAGTGTGTCACTTCACTTTTGTTACACTCTCGCCAAAATACATCATTGCCAAACACCCTATCTAATTTATTGCCAAGTATAACAACTTCCAGAAAAAGGCGATTCTGTAAGTCCAGCATCACTAACACATTGAGCAAAGTCTATTGTCTCCAACTAGATCACAGGAAGGCCACCAAGCTTCTCATTATCATGAAGGATCACATTAAATCTCCCCCCCCCACCCCACCCATGGAATGTTGGAATCTTCTGCCACCCAAGTAATCTCATCACAAAGCTCCAATCTCTCTATGGCACTACAGAGTTTATTGCTGACTAATCCTTTGGGTGAATTTAACTGTAATTTGTTGTATGGTGTCAGAGATAATCACCCCTCCCACTCATCCGTCCAAAATAACTAAATTTTTCCTGAGGAATTCACCTTAGCATTCTCCATTCTAATTTTTCTTCTATAGTTGTCTATTCGTTAAGGCCCTTTGAATGGCTCAAATAGGGCTATAAAAGAATAATGATGTCTTCTTTTTAGATAAATCACTTTCCCAAAGGCATTTTGAGATTGTACTGACCTAATATTCCAAAACATAATGTTGTGCAACATCATTTACCGCCAGATGGCGCCACTGACATACTCCTTATTTGAAATTGACTATTCTTTGATGATGTAGGTCTACCCTTCCATCTATCTTTATTCAAGTCTTTTATACTCCTCAGTGACAGGTCCCCACTCTTTGAGACGACTTTAACATTTACTTGCAAATCATCCTCCACTTCATCCACATCCCCAACTCCTTCCTTCACCTGCTCCTGAATGTTTTCTGAGGTGTCCCACAGTGTAGCATTGGTCTGAATTTATTCTTCCTTTCCGTTGTCTAAGGTAGTTGCTTTATCCTGTGACTGCACTTCATCTTCCCCTTTTTCTAGCTCCACCACACTCTCCCCTTGTGTACTATCAATCTTCCTGGCCATGGACTAATGGTCTTCATCCGTCATATTCTGATTGTTGCCTTCCTTACACCCTATCACCAGTTAAATTGACAACATCTTCCTTTTTTTGCTGTTGTTGTGATTTTGAGGGACTATTAACCACAGGCTTGTTGTTCTCCGCTTTTCCATCCCCTTATTTCTGATGTTAATCTGTCTGATCCCCACTTGCCTTACCAAACTTCTCTTCTACCCACTTCTTTGTATTTAGTTTGTTTGCATGTCTTTTTGCTACTGACTAGCCTCTTACACTACTGTCTTATCAGCGTCAGCCATAACAACTTCCTCTCTCTGCCCTACCAGAATCTGAAATTTGTTGGATGTATTCACTTGTTCCACCTTAGGCTTAGGGTCCCATCTCGTAATAGCTTCTTTATTACCTCTTTTCCCCTTGGTTTTCTCATTCCCCCCTTTTATTTTCTGCACCTCTTCCTCCTTCTTTGAGTCGAGATCCTCCTCTTTTGTCTTACCTTCCACCTTGTCCCTGCTGACTTTGTTATCTTCTTGTTTTTTCTTTTCCCCATCAAACAGCTCAGGATGAAGCACATAACAGTCATCCTTATTATAGCCCTGCAGTTTTCAACTGCGGCAATATTTTGGTAAATAATCATACATGATTTGTATCCACTTAGATACAACTTCTCCACTCTTCTTGTTTATGTCCACATTAATTCTCTTTGGTAATTCCTTTAACAGGTCTTCCTCAACCTTCACCCTTGCACAACTAGGTTTGGTTTTGTTGGTGGTGGCGATATCTACCTGCAAGGGTTTTCCAATTGCCACTGCCAATGAGAAAATCGCTTCTCTTCCAAAGAAGTTAGGCGGCAATGATGGAAGGAAAATCCAAGCCACTACAATTGTTGTCTCTGCTGCTGGATCAAACATGGGGTCCTACTTCAATGTTCTCATTCGGTAGTTCTAATTCTTATGCGCGATATAGAAGATTGGCTTAGACAATAGATGTACATAATCTTCCATGCGTGATGTACTGATTATAATGTATCTATTATTCATAAGCCCTATGTTAACATCTCCTTTAAGCTCACATTGTTGTGGAATTTATCTCCTAAGATCATGTATATCAGGCGAATCATAGGAAAATGTTCGAATCACTGCATATTGTAGTTGCTCATTAATGATCATCTGTGTAACCTCCTCTTCTTCCCAAATCACACGCGGCTCCCCATGCAGATACGTAATTTATTTAACTGGAACCACGATCTATTGTGTCTTTTGCGAGTGAAATACATCAGCATAACTCTGTTTCCCCTCAAGGCAAGGGGAGACATTATACTCCGGTAGCCCTGCAACCACTGTTGGTGGCTACCTACCAGCTAAATTCGCCATCTACCATCAGATTAGGGTTTTGAGGGCTTTAGCGCTAGAGAGAGTATTAAGTTAATATTCGAAGTTTTCTTGTCTTCGTCATTTTAACTGAGTCATGATTTAGCTAGGAATGTTAATAACATATAGCCTAGCGAGGTGATAAAGCTAGTCCATGAAATTATAATTCATTATCATTCATTTATTAGCTTCCCTATTTTAACCCATAAAAAATAGACTAATCTATAGCTAAAATTAATCTAATAAAAATCTTGTCAAAATATTTTTAAATTTATTTATTTGCTATTATTTTTTTTTGTTTTTGAAGCATCTCTCAGATAAGTATGACTTTTTCATAAACTTTTATTAGGTTATTTCTTAATTCTTTAAAATTATTATTATTATTATTAGAATTTTAATAATAATAATAATAATAATAATAATAATAATTGTTGTTGTTGTTGTTGTTGTTGTTACGTATATTGTTTTGAATAAGTATCATACTTATTTGTTGTTTTTGGATTGTTGGAATTTTGTTTTTCAATCAATTTTACATATTTGCATTTATGTTTTGGATTTGTTGGTTTGATTTATGTGATCCATGTATTTTTCTTACGATTTACTGTCATAAATTGGAAATTAATGCCATTATACATGACTACTACGGTTGCATATTGTGATTCTTGATGTTGGTGTAAATTGATTGAAATTTTTATCATTTATTAAAAAATTCTCTAATAGACAAAGTAGTCTCCTAGGTGTGCCAAGTTGAGTATCTCACATTTGTGCTTTGCAGATGACTTAATATTATTTGCTAAAGGGAATCTCAAATCTGTGACAACACTGATGGAACAATTTGATTTCTTTGCTCAAGCATCTGAACTACAGGCAGACAAGGAAAAGAGTTCTATATACTTTGGAGGTGTCAAATGAAGAACAAATGCACACCACTCAAGCCACTGGATTGACAATGGGTCAACTACCATTCAAATACTTGGGATCCCTCTCTCAACAGAGAAGCTTACACTAAGACAATGGATGCCACTAGTGGAGAAAATAGTAGCCAAGATCACTACATGGATTGCTAGGAAACTCTCTTATGCTGGTAGATTACAATTGATACAGGCAGTGTTATTTGGAATTCAGGCTTACTGGTCACAACTGTTTCTCATTCCTACTAAGGTCCTTAAGCACATTAAGGCACAATGTAGAACTTTCCTATGGTCAGATACCAACACTATAACAAAGAAAGCAATGGTAGCATGGGGGAAAGTTTGTACACCTAAAGCAACTGGAGGCAAAATTTGATCAACATCAGGCTATGGAACAAGGCTGCATAGCAAAAACTACTTGGGATCTAGAATATAAACAAGACAAGTTGTGGATTAAATGGATTCGAACTTACTATATCAAGGATAATAACATGTTCACAGTCAATATACCATCTCAAGCATCATGGTTGGTAAGGAAAATAGTTGCAGCAAGAGGATTACTGAGCCAAACTCAAACAAACAATCATGAGACAATATACATCAAAATCATCTATCACAAGTTGTTAGGACAACAACCCAGAGTTCCTTAGAAATCACTGATGTGTGACAATAGTGCAAGGCCAACAACAAGGTTCATTCTATGGCTACAACTACTAAACTTATGATGATAGAAAGCTATAGGCATGGGGAATAGATGTCATGACCCGTACCCAAGGTCTAGAAGTGACACGGCGAGTAGGAACCCGAGAGTCTCCAAATAAGCCTCAAAGTACCATAATTCACATCATTGGTTCAGAAGTGCATTCAAAAGTAAACACATAGTTCTAAGGGACGGGAAAGTAGGACTCATGCTATGGGAATATCTTAGGGAAAGGGATTAACATGGATCCACATAGCACATAAGACTAAGGGAGGGCGGGTAAGTTGGACTCAAACTATGGGGCAATTTGGGACTTAGGACTTTCCATCATATCATATAATCAAACCACAAGCCTCATAACCAAATCACATAATGATAGCCAAAAGGTAACCAAGCCATGACACAAACTTCAACCATGACACTTAACATATAACCTAAAGGAATATACAAGATGTTCAACAATGCCTCTTGCATAAGATAGTTTGGGGACCAAGACATACCCCGGGCTCACCCTCAAAGTAAGTGAAAGAGATAAAAGACTACATAGGCAAAAGATCGTCCTTAGAAGATAGGACTCACCACTATAAGCAAATTCGAGATCCAAGCTAAGCGTCGTACGATAGATGATCAAAGTCCTTGGTCCTTATATGGTGAGATCATGTAGGCAAAGGTATGTGTTAGTATGTTTGAATGTACTAAGTATATGGGATGCAATGCATATAACTTACCAAACCAGCAATCAACATTAGATGATAAGGGCACATAATATAGAAAGAGATATATAGAAAGGAATGTAATATAACAAGATGCCATGAAATTCATGATGCTTGAAATGCAAATGATGCTCATATATATAGTGGGTATGTGACCTCAATCGACTTAAGTAAGACCAAACGAGTTATTACTTGAAATCTCGATGAAATCCCCTCGTCGGTAAAGTGGTGGTCTACTTGCCGAAGGTAGACCATACTTCACCTGAAGGGCACCCCCATTTCGTATGAAGTAACCTTCTTTAAAGGCACCCCAATTTTGGATTGGATTTTTACATATAACATATCATATCATATCACATAGTGTCTTCTCCTTACGGGCGATCCCATTTCGGAGGCAACGTTCCTTACTGACACCCCCATTTCAGAAAGGAACTTATGCTAGAGACATAGTTCAAGTAAAGAAAGAAACCCCCAATCCATCGGTGCTAAGTCATTATCCCACAAGAATACTTATAATATACATAGCTTCAAAAGATGCAATAGTTATTTCAAATTCTTTCAATGCACCTTTAGGTTCAAAACCAAACATATTCCTCATATCTTAAGAAATACGCTCAAAAGCCAAAACATAGTTCATAGCCATAACTACTCATGCATAGGAATAACTCATTTACATATACGGAATGGTGCAAGCACCCAAAATGCTCAAAGAGTCATACTGATAGACATACATGTGATTAGATTCTTGTCATAACTAATATCTTATAAAAATCATATCATAAAACATAATTGGGCTTAACCCACTGCATAATTTCCATAAAATCCAATGTTCATGAATGCATATGCCATGAATGATGTGAGAATAGCATGGATAATTGAGATTCAATCTAAAATCAACAATATAATATGAAATTCAAGTGAAAAAATAATTAAATCCCCATTTAAAATCATAATATAATCTCATGCATAAACAAGCCTTAAAAAGGGACCTGCAAATTCATAATCTCATAAATTCAATGTAATTCATGATATTATAGTTTAAATCAACTTAAAATCATCATATTAGAATAACCCATGTATTAATTGAATTTAATATGCAAGAGAATTCAAAACCCTACTTTAAAGTGAGTAAAAATCATGAAAAACTCTAGAAAAGTTGTCACGACCCAAGCCTAGGGACTAGACGTGACACGGCGAATGGGGAACCCGAAGGAACCCCAAACAAGCCTTTTGTCATATCATTACACATCCTTGGTCACGGAAGCATTTGAACAACAATAAGAGATAGTAAATAGGGATAAAGAGGGCTAAATGACAACTTTAATACCATAGAAACATGACAAGCCAATAGAGTATAGCATTAATACATCATAAGGTTCCAACAACACCTCTACTATAGGAGCGGGGGCCACGACAATCTTCGGGCTCACCCTCATAGTCATAAGTTTACAACATAGAGAAAGTCAATACATAGCATGAAAATCAAGAGACATATGTCCCCTGGGTTGAGGACTCACCAATTTGCTTTGAGAGAAATCGTACTAGCCATGTGGAAGAGGAGGAGGATCAAGTGGGCCTCCAGTTCCTACATGATAACATCATGTAGGCATAGAATATGTGTTAGTATGTTTGAATGTACTAAGTATGTAGGATGTAATGCAACAAAGGATAGACAACATGATCAAAATTCATAATTATAAGCAAAGGATAAGTAAGATATCAATATGACATGCATGAATGATTCTTGAGGTAAAACATGCTCAAAAATAATCATTCTTGCATAGCTGGTTCAACACGATAAGGTGACATGATTAGATCATCCAAATACCTTATACTAGACGGTGAGTGGTATAGCATAGGTCATAAACCCTTCTAATAGGTAATGGTTAGTACATGAGGGTAGAGGGATGTCATAGTTCATTACCCTTACATGCACACGTAATATAATACGAAGTGTCAAATCACACATGAGGGTGAGGCGTACCACATAGTTCATAATCCCTTCTTGGGAGAACAAGATAGTAAGTAGCATTGACTCATACATGAGGGTGAGGCACACAATATAGTTTATAATCCCTTCATGTAGGAATTGGCCTTGTACTAGAGGGTGAGACATACCACATAGTTCATAACCCTATCTAGTAGGCTTTAACATAAACCTTCACATAAGAATTCAATAATTCTTAAACAACTGAGACTTGTAAAACCATAGATAATTTCATGATTTCAAAACATACTTTGTATCCCATGAACTTTATGAAGGCACTTGACTTGTAAACCATGCAATAGACCATCAATAACTCAAGAATCCTAAACAAAATAATTTATCAAACACTTGGCGACTGTGTAATGTTAGTTTAAAATCATGCAACTCAAGAGTTAAGAAATGTGAGGAAAATTGATGTAAATCAACCCACCATCACTAGGTAATACCCTCTTTCAAGATATATCAAAACCCCTAATCAATTCACACAATAGATCATAGCTCCTTAGCTCAAAACATGCATAGTTGAATAACGTTTCATAAAACCCCAATATAGTTTATACTCAAAATTCATAATAAGGTTGAAACCCACATACCTTAGACTTTGAGTTTCTTGAAGTTGGGTTGTGAAAGACTTGGAGCTTGGAAGTGGGTCTTGGAATCCAAAACTTGTTCTTGAGTTTCCTTGAAATTGATTGGGGTTTTGATGGAGGTGCTTCAGAGAGTTTGAGAGTGTATTTGAGATGAGAGTAATGAGTTTGATCCTTTGTAATAGGGTTTTGGTCTTTTGGGAGGTTAGAATAGCATTAAAAGTCCAAAATGATCATTAGAATAAATAAAATTTACGAAAATGCCATTAGTAAAACGGAGGAAAAATTGGCAAAGTGTTGCCCCACTGAAGGCTTCACTAGTCGTGTGGCACTCTATGGGTCGTGCGGAGTGCCCGTGAGATAGGACTTAGACAAAAAAATGGGAATTGAAACACTTGGGAAAAAGTTATCGTCAACGTCACTTTGATGGGCCACTTTCACGGGTCGTGTGATGCTACACGGTTCATGTAGTGGTCCGTCCAACTACACTTAGAGAAGAAAATTGTGGCTAGGCCACCCTACGCCAGGTTGATGGCTCATGAAGCATGCCATGGTCCGTGAAGATAGTTGTGGAACCACACTTAGTCACAAACCCCCTCCTATACCCACCTTGCCTTTCTTGCACACTTCCATGGCTAGCCACATGGTCAGTGGCAAGCCACACGGCCCATGCCACTAGCCCTGTCCCATTCCTTAGATCAAAAATAGTCTTTTCTAGTCCCAAACAATCCAATTGATTCTTCCAAGGCCACACTGCCTGTCAAAGTGCCCCTGTGACATCACTACACGGGAAGGTCTCACGAAAATGGTCATAACTCTTTCATCCGACCTCGGAATGAGGTGAGACCAAGTGCTTTGGAAATCTAACTCAAAGGGATTTCATTTGATATGTTGGGCCATCTAGTTTCAAGTGTGCTAAAAGTTATGCTCAATTAAAGTTGACAACCAACACCCAAAACTCAACGCAAAGGAAAGTCTTGAATTTGTCTATGTACTAGAAGTCTCCCACGACCCTAATATACTCCCCACCTACACAAATAAGGCTTGAAACATGGATACATAAAATCATGAAGTGACGGGTGTCACAAAAGTTTTAGGTCCCTTTGGTTGAAAGGAACCAAAGATCAAACCCACATACCTAGACCCAATGACGAAAACTCAACAGAAATTTGAAGAAGAATTGTGTTAGCCTTGAACCCCAAGCTTGAATTTCCACAAGTGTTCTTGAGAGGAGTTTTTTAGAGTGTTTAGAATGAGAGAATGAATTTTGAATAATTTGAATAGGGTTTTAGGTCATAAGAAAGTCTTAAGATAGCATAAGAAGTCCCAAAACGTCATTAGAATACTTAGAATTTACACGAACGCCATTAATGAAATGGATGGAAAAATTGCCCTTCGTCACTTCAAGGACGGGTTCACATGCTGTGTGACACTACACAGTCTGTGTGGAGTGTCCGTGAACCAACACTTAGAAAACAAATCTAGAAATTGGAACCATGGCTTTACACTTAGAATTTTTTAGCACAAGTTCACTACACGATAGGGCTCATGGATTGTGTGACACTACACGGTTCATGTGGTGTGCCCATATACCAACACTTGGAAAAAATGTCACGAAAACTTTACGAGACAGTGATTCCATACTTAGAATATTTTTACTCTAGAAGCCATATGGGCACCCTCACAACCCATGAGGCATCACACGAACCGTGTGAGGGGCCGTGTGAGCTCGCTTAGCCCTAAATGGTGGTGTTTCGAGATCAAGTCACTCCAAAGCTCATCCACACGGTCCGTAAAATGTCACACAGCCCATGAAGTGTCACATAGCCTATGTGGGGTGCCATTATGGTGTGCCTTAGCTTGTAACTCCACACCAAGGGCCAACACTCAAAATTAAGGCCAAGGGTTGCCTTACTAGAGGCCACACGGCTCTTGTGACCTCACACTGGCCATGTGGTCTCCCTTGAGATGACACTTGGTCCAAATTTTTTTAGTCACAAAATTCTTAAGGTCCAACGACGTCATACAACACTCGAGTCAGTACAATAGAAGCTAATCGTACCTGTAAGCTTTGTCAACAGGGATTGGAAACTAGAGACCATCTCTTTGTAGACTGCTCTTTCACTCACAACACATGGAGGAAACTGATGCTTGGTTAAATTGGCAATGAAGACCAACAACAAATTGGGTCGATCATCAGGCATGGCTGGTGACATCTTCAAAAGGCAGATCGACTAAGGCTCAATTGTTTAAACTAGTGTATACTGAGGCAGTGTATATTATCTAGTCTGAAAGAAATCTCAGAACATTTGAAGGAAAGAATAGACAAAGTGAAACAATATCTAGGGAAATAGTATACATTTCTAATTTAAGAGCAAATGCGATAGTTAGACTGAGGCTGCAACAGCTTGTATCTCAAAACTAGGACATAACTGCTGCTAAGAGTTTTCAACTGAGATAGCAATGAGTTAAAGTGCTATGATTTTGTATGTTCATTTGGTGCTTAATAAAAAATTAGTTCCAAAAAAAAAAAGACAAAGTAGTCAATTTTTCTCAAATTATTATTTAATAATTTCATTAGGTTAATATAATATAATTTTTCATCCATTAATATAATTTAATTTTTCTTCTATATTTTAAGTGCGCATTTCTGATTAAATTCGTGGAAATCTTTCTTTTTGAGGCCTCCTACTCACTTTGGGATATAAATTCTATTAGGGATGGATGTGTTGGAAAACCATATGTACAGGGAAAGGATAAAAGGATCGTACTGCTTACATGAATAATAGATAATACATACGTTTATGCTAGAACACATATAATGATGCTAGATCACATAAACTTTATGTAATTTAATTTGATAAATAGCTCTTGAAGCATGACCATATGTCCTCAAGTGAATTCACTGCTAGACTGCAGTTCTATGGTCTTCTATAGTGATCCCAAGTTCACATCTGAACTCTCTTAATACTTGGATGGGTAAGCAATAAATAGAAAACCTAATTCCTCTTCATCCAAAATCCCCTTTTTTCTAGATTAGGAAAACCCCTATTTATAGAGGACCTTTCCAAATCCAAAAGGAAGAAGGAAACCCTCTTTTTTTTGAAAAACAAGAAACTAGTGTCCTCCTTTTATCAGAAATAGGATTCTGAGTTCTAGTTAAATATGGTGTAGGGACCACGGAATCTATTGTTGAGGCTCCCTATTATGGAAATAACTCAAATAATTAATTTGAAATTATTCTTACCATAATAAATTACAAATCATTCCACTAAAGATTCGTAATTGCACTCCTCTATTTATATTTCGAAATTTTCCATTAAATACGTATGTAATTCCCATGTTAAGATTACAGATACTAATCAATAAATTAAATTACTAACAAATTTAATTTAAAGATTAATTTCCTTTGCAACACTGCTTAACGTATTTCATGTGTCAGATTCATAAATCCACTTGCAAGGTTTGACACGATGAAAATTTATAAGCTTCTCAAAAGGCATATCATCAATCTCTATACCGAGACATGGATTCCATCAAATAACTTATTATTTCACCATATATATTATTATCATCCAATCTATTAGGCATATTGACTCATCTTCAGAATCTCACCTTTGAATAAATCAAAATGATAAATAATATATACAGATCATAATAGTTATATCAAGATTGAGAATATAAGTAATTTTAACAGTTTAGAGAATATGTTTTTATTAGTTAGTCTAAAACAACTATCTCTACTCGGTCCCGTTCAATACATACAATATGCATTAGCACAAGAAGTTGGAACTACACCGTTTCCATAATCAAGATAAATTATATATAATCGTGTACTACAATCATACCGATGGTTTGCCCAATTTCCAGCTTAGATTGTGAACAAAAAGCTTTATACTTATAAGAACCGATGATTTAATCTTTTGTGTATAAGCTGAAACTCTATACACTAAATCATCTACTATATAAGTAAATGGACACATAAACAATTATATGATCTATTAAAACTTTTATTAAGATTGGATGAATAATTGTTCTATAATAAATACTATATCTAAACTCATGGCTAATAATATATATTACATGGTTAATAGTATATATCCCAACAGGAAGTTTAATTTGAAAGTCATAACTTAAATGTTAGAAATTTTATTAGGGGTAGAAATTCAATTTGAAGGCCTTGGGCCTCACTGGTGTGTTTGTCCTTCAAACTTCTAATATTGTATATGCTGCTTGAATATGCTTATTCACGTGCAATCTAATGTTGTATCAAATTGAATGGCTCTAGCAGCGTTGGAGTCTGCTTATATCAAGTCTATTTTTATTGAAAAAAAATTTCAAAAGAAAATATTTTTTATTTAATTTTTATTATGTTTTGACTATTTTTTTCTGGATCAAGTCTATTTTAGGTGAAAAAGGATTCTCTTTATAGGAATTTAACCATAATAAGAAAATTTTCTCGATTTAATTTTTATTATGTTTATTATATTTAATATTTAATAATTAAAATTATAATATAATAATTAAAAAAGGGTGAAAAGATGATTTTATCTAAAGAGGAGTCTTTTGATGAAGGGCAAAAAGTTCAAACTAAGGGCCTTCACACTTTTAATATAGTGTAGAGATAGATACTACTTTAGTTAACGTGCTTTGCAAGAATGAGCCACATCAATTTAAAAATAATATATAAACAATATTTGTTATTGAATAAATACAATATTTCATGTAAATAAATATTATTAAGTTGATGCAGTAGTTTAGTCTATTATGATATAACAAAGATAAGAAAATCAATTCAATTGCTAATAATATAGATATGTTAATAGTTTTTTAATACATACAATAATAATTTACAGTAGAATACTTAGAAGTTCAATAACTAATTGATTAAAATTTAATGTAACAACAGATTCCTAAATATAAATTGAGTAGTTTAATGTTTCCAACATAATTTTACTATCCTTTTTCTTTTTAAATTTGTTATATTAAACAAAATATTTGATAGTCAAAATGTTGTTAATTATTTATACAGAATAGTCCTAAATCAAAAGTGAATTCTAAATATAAAGAAATTTTAATCAAAAAGTGAATCTTAAAACTAAATAAATAAAAGATTAAATAAGAAATTAAGAAAAATAATGATATGATGATTTTGTCTAAGGGAGAGCTTTTAAATTAAGGGCAAAAAGTTCAAACAATATTTCTAAGTGCCTTCATGTGTCACGACCCGACCCCGGGACCATGACTAGTGCCGGTTAGGCACTAATCCAAATCCTGAAACACATTCACCACTTATCAATTCTATGGAAAATCCGGCAGAGTTTCCTTTATTTTACTAATTAACCCACCTGCAAGGAAAACTCAGCCAACCAGAAACAGATATGCATATGTATACATAATCTAGTTTACACAACA
>JAPFFP010009921.1:0-17276 GCA_026153255.1 Solanum medicagineum
ATTCTAGTTTTTCTTTTACTAAGAGTTAAAAATATAATATCATATAATTTGTATGTCTATATTTTTGTAACGTTACGTAATATCATTCTTTATAGTTACTATGAAATTTAATATGAACATAATCAATTTGTATGTTTTCATATTATTTTTATGTGTGTATATATGCATTTTTGCTGATCTAATTTGTGGTCATAATTAACGTTTTAATAACTAGAACTGAAGGGAGCCTTGGAGTAATTGGTAAAGTTATTGTCATGTGACCAGAAGGTTACAGGTTCAAACCTTGGTAACACTATCTTGCAGAAATGCAAGTTAAGACTATGTACAATAGATCCTTGTGGTTGGGCCCTTCCCCAGAAGTGTACCTAGCTTGCCTATTTTTTTTATAAGTAGAATATTAATTAGTGAAGAAAGAACTTGGCTGCTGAAAAAAGGTATAACGACTGGATTTTTGTCGTCGTTAAAGCTTTTTAATGACGGATTTAGTCCGGTCACTAAACTTTTAATTGATGGAGCTTTTAACGACCTGTGACAACCAGATTTTCACCGGTTGTTATTGACTAATAACGACCGGATTTATACTTTTAGCGACGAAATTTCCCCTCGTTAAAGACCTATTTTTCTTATAGTGGTGATAGTCTTCATCGATGATATTCTGGTGTATTCTAGAGATGAGGTGGAGCATGCCGCTCACGTCAGAGTCGCTTTGCAGACGCTCAGAGATAATGAGTTATATGCAAAGTTTTCTAAGTGCAAGTTTTGGCTATACTCCATGGCTTTATTAGGCGATGTGGTTTCTGGAGATGGAATTCGAGTGGATACTCATACGATCGAGGCAGTTAAGAATTGGCCAAGACCAACCTCACCGACTGAGATAAGAAGTTTTTTGGGATTAGCTAGCTATTACCGAAGGTCTATTGATGGATTTTCTTCCCTATCCACACCGTTGACTAAACTGACACAAAAGAAGGTCAAGTTTCAATGGTCTGACGAGTGTAAGAGAAGTTTCCAAGAGCTGAAGATGAGATTAAGTACCACACCAGTGTTGACCTTGCCTGATGGGATGGATGGATTTATCATCTACTGTGATACTTCGAGAGTGGGATTAGGATGTGTATTGTTGCAAAGGGAGAAGGTTGTGTCCTACGCTTCTAGATAGCTTAAGGTGCATGAAAAGAACTATCCCACTCATGACTTGGAGTTGGCAGCAATGGTGTTTGCTCTCAAACTATGACGCCACTATTTATATGGAGCACATGTAGATGTATTTACAAACCACAAGAGCTAGCAAATTGCAATACGTCTTCACCCAGAAGGAGCTTAACTTGAGATAGAGGAGATGGCTTGAGTTACTCAAAGACTATGACATAAGCAACCTCTACCATCCAAGTAAAGCTAATATGGTTGCTGATGCTATTAGCAGGTTGTCCATGGGAAGCACCGCCCATATGGAGGAGGAGAACAAAGAGTTAGCCAAGGAGGTTCACAGACTAGCACGATTGGGAGTTCAATTAGACGAATCGGGCGAAGGAGATTTCTTGTGCATAATGGTTCTGCATCATCTCTGGAGTGGAGGTAAAGGAGAAACAAGATCAAGATACCGTCTTATTACAATTGAAGGAGGATGTGCACAAGAAGAAGATGATGGCTTTCTCCAAAGGGAGAGATGGGTATTGAGGTACCAAGGCAGACTGTGTGTTCCAGATGTTGATGATGTTCGAGGGAGGATCATGGAGGAGGCCCACAGTTCTAGATATTCCATCCATCCAGGGTCTATCAAGATGTACCATGACTTGAGAAAAGTCTACTAGTGGAGTGGAATGAAGAAAGACATTGCTGAGTTTGTTGTCAAGGGCCCGAACTACTAACAAGTTAAAGTTGAGCACTAAAGGGCATGTGGAGTAGCTTAGAATTTTGAGATTCCAGAGTGGAAATGGAAGATGATTAACATGGACTTTTTATGATTTTCATGCTACAATAAGAAAATGGTAGCTGTCAGCAATTAACCTAACTAGAGGTTTGGGTCGAATCCACAGGTAATGTAGGGGTTGACTGTAGAGATCCACTATCAATCATTTTAAGAATCGATTGCTAAAATCTCTAAATGGGGGGGGGGAGGGTTGTGATTTAAGAACAAAAATAAAAACAAACACTTTACTAACTATGCGGGAAGACACTCAAATCTTAGGACAACTCAGGAATTGTGTTCCCCATGATTCATTGACTCAATTACCCTAGACAACATAACTCTCATTGGAAATTCGCATGCAGGATGGTAACTTAGGTTCTTCAATCCCTCTTGTGAAGGTGAAGGTCGAATTTCACTATGGCGCTTGGTCGGTAACCATGGTGTGCCAATTAACTGTTATCCATTGTCCCAATCAACCTTCTCTTAGTCAAGTTGGGTTGATTAGATGAGAATACATCAATCGAATCCTATCATTACTTCCCTTTTCCTATTCGTCAATACCTTGGTCAAGATTGTGATAGTAGGCAGGGTTTGGTGTTGGCCACCACCAAACATCAATAAAATGAAGCGAGATAAGCAACACATGCAAAACCCCAATCAAATACATGTACAAAGCCTAGGTTATTTCAAGTCAACTACGCATGGTTCCCACAACCCCAAGTTGTGGGTGCTTAGCTACTCATGGCTAAGGGAAAATCAGCAACATTGAAAATGAAAGACATAGTTGAGAGTTTACCCAAAAAAATGAAGAACGAGAAGACCACAAGTTGCAAACCACAAGCTTGGATAAATGGAGAATGAGTACCATGTGATTTTACAATCCCCAAAAGTGGGTCATAAAAAGTAAAAATTGAAATCTATACTAAACCCTAGAAATATCCTAGAGAGAATATTCAAAGTGAATCTACAAGATATTCAATGTATCAGCTCTGTTTCTAAAACCCTATCATTAACTATTTATACTGTTTACAATTTAAAACCCTAAAAATTAAATAGAAAAGACAGTACGACTTGTAGGGTGACCTACAAGTTGTCAGTGTTTTGTAGCAGGCACTTTGCATTTTGGACTTAACTGTTACGACCCACTGGTATGAGTCTGTAACGACTTGGCCTAACACTATGAAGTATTGTGTGCTCTTGGGCCTAGCCCACTACGAATTTGTCCTTTTGGGCTCACCCCAAAAAGTGCCTCACAGTATATAGACCAGTCCATTACTTTATATACCCAATATCTCTTCTATGTTTTGCCGATATGGGACATCTCCTCTTAAGATGGGTTATTACATACACCCCCTCTATGGACTCAGTGTCCTCGGTGAGGTTTGCCCCATCGTATGGTATTTGCCTATACTCAGCACTGAGGTTTGCCCCGCCTCACTGGGATTTTCCTAAACTCAGTTGAAGTCTAGCGTTACATCGACAAGGCTGACACAAGAGTGGCTCTGATACCATCTGTAACGACCTGGACCAATACTATGAAGTATTGTCCACTCTTGGGCCTAGACCATCACGAATTTGTCCCTTTGCGCTCACCCCAAAAGGCGCCTCACAGTATATAGACCAGTCTATTACTTTATATACCCAACATCTCTCCTATGTTTTGCCGATATGGCACATCTCCTCTTAAGATGGGTTGTTAAAAGTTGTTACTTGGGCTACGGATCATATGCTCCTCTCGTAGTCTAGGCCTTCAGTTCTTGGTCTAAACTTTTAGCTCTCTGTTTCTTGCTATGAACCCAGCTATATGAGTCGTAGTGAGACTTACGACTCGTAGAGTGGCCTCGTAGGGCTGATCTCTACTAAGTAGATTTCTAATTTTTGCTCACTGTTTCTTGTTACGAAAGCACCCTACGACTTGTTGCTTGGGTTACAACTCCTAGGATGACTTGTATATCCTGCACTTCAGCAAAATCTGTAATTTTCTCCCAAAATCATCTCAATCTATTTTTTCTGCAATAACAATATAAAAAATACATAAAACCATAAAAAGTCGCATTAAGAACTTCCAAAATCCCTTGTTTTA
Source organism: Solanum medicagineum (assembly GCA_026153255.1). Lineage (NCBI taxonomy): Eukaryota > Viridiplantae > Streptophyta > Magnoliopsida > Solanales > Solanaceae > Solanum > Solanum medicagineum. The sequence continues at coordinate 3,993 of JAPFFP010009921.1, forward strand.
GGCATCAAATGTGTTGTATGTTGACAGCACATCAACACCCTCAACTTAGAATTTTTGTTTGTCCTCAAGCGATGACTCAATCTAAGTAGACAATGAGAAACACATAGCAGCTACTCTAATGACATATACATCACTTAACTCCAATTCAGGTACCTAACTCTCATTTTCAAAATCTGATTACAAAGCTACTAAGCAAACTAAATCATAAAGATGTATATGCCAAGTGAAGGAGTATCAACAATCCACAATCATTGGACTAGTTATATGCCAATCATGCAGTGCAAATGCCCTCACAGAAAAGAAGTCCCTCTTTCTCACTCAAGGTGCATTTAAAATTCAGGGACTATGCAAGCATTCTCACTCTTACAAATGAAATTCATGCAAAATGACTAACACCATAGGATTGCCTTTGTATTCAACTCCGGAATGATGACAAAGTAATTCAAATCACTTTAGGACTTAATGGCTTGTAACATAGGCTCATGGGGCTTTGGTATGACATTTTAGACAAGTAGTGACTAAAAGCTATCCTCGAACCATTTTTATTAACATTCTTACCTCTATAATTCAACCATTTTTACTAAATCCGCCCTTGTTCTTCCCTTTTAAGCTTTTCCCGGGTGGTTTCTTTCTCTTTTTCAGTTGTGCCTTATTTTTGAACTCATTTTTGCTATTCTCTTCAATCCAGGGCAACTTTTTTTTGCTTTTTCTGACCTAGCCTTGGCTTTTTCATTTATTTCTTTCTTTCCCAACTAACCACCTCATTTTCATTACCTTACCACAATAAAGGCCACCCTCAACTTAGGCTTTTAGCTTGAGGTGAAGCACACAATATATATTCCCAAACCATGGCTACTATTTGTAGCCACCCTCAACTTAAATTTTTAGCCTCAATCAGGTTCACATGTTCAAGGATAAAACTAGGGCCAATATCAAGGTATTTCATAAAATAAGGCTAGGCTAGTTAGGTGTCAAGAAAGAGTTAGCTTAGGTGTCAAGAAAGAATTAGCTTAGGTGTCAAGAAAGAATAGGTACATGAGAAGCTCAAACAATTGGAACAAGGGATCAACTATCACGTTTGGTAGGTCATTTAGGCAAAAGTGGACTTCACTAAAAGAATAATGGCCTAAAATACTTTCCGAATCCAACCAAATCACCAGTCCAATCTTCGAGTAATAAGGCAAGTTCTGAGTCTATCATAATACATGAATGCGGTAGAATAAGCTCTCTCACACATGGCATCACATACACAATCAAGTACAGACTCATGGGTCATGCTTCAAGCATCAACTTGCCTTTTCCTTATCAGAACAAACATTGCCAGATAATCACATGCTTGATTGCAAAAATAACCAACAATTTCTAAAATTTTGAGGGTACCAAATTTTCAAAACAAAAAGCAATTAAAGACTATATATATGCCAAAAGACAGTAACTACTATATATCTAGAAATTATCTACACTACCTAGACATATCGGTTCAACACGGCAAGAAACCTTGGGATCAAAAAGAGAGGAAGTTATGGACTTGAAGTTACTCAAACTTGACCCTAATCCATAACTTCCCACACCTGACCAAAATAAAATATTTTTTCCTCAAAGTAAACACACACATATATACATATACCAAAAACCAACTATTTAAAAACCAAACATAAAAAACATAATTAAAAAACAACATTCAAAACAAAATATAAAGAAAATATTTTCTAAAACAAGGAACAAAGTATCCATAAGTAGCAAATAAGTACGAGGGTCAAAAATATCAAACATGTGGTTCTCAATTACCCGTATCTGTCTGGTCCTAGGGGTACTGGGCCTTGGTTACCTCCTCGGTGGTCTGGGCTGCAGCTCTCTACAAACTACTCTCTCCCTGTGCTATCCGTCACTCCTATTCCCTACTCATGCTACCAGAGCTAGGGACTCCTGCGCCACCTTATCAGGTATCTGCTCCTCATCATCAGTCTTGGGCCTCTTCAGGCTCACCGCTAGGTCCTTACTCTCGAGGGGCCTTTTCTCGTGAGCATGTAGGCGGTCATCGAAAGGTCAAATACATCCTCATTTGTCGATGCCACCTCCGGGACCGCTATTGGGGTTGCTAACATCTTCAACAAGTCAGCCTTGAACTCCTCTGTAACAGTAGTCATGTCAGCAGGCGAAGCATCCTCAAGTCTCTTTTGGACTCGATCCTCAAAGGCATTTACTTTGGCATCTTCTACTCTGACTCTGTCATATATCAACCCATAAGTGTATGCCTTGCTCCTCTTCTCTGAGTCCTGGACTATCTGACGGACCCATGGTCTGATCTGGCTAGCTAACCTGCTCAACTGTAGCTTCGTCTTCGCTACCCTGTGTACCAACGCCTGAAAAGCAAAATTAGAAATAAAAGATAAGTCTGCAAAATCAACTTGTGTAGTAGAAGGCGCTGGTGCAGTTGTGCTGAAGGATGGCATCGCCTCGATCTCAATAGTTGGAGCTGGCCCGGAAGTAGCTGGAATAGCACTGGTGGTGGCTGGGGTTTACTAATGAGTCTGTGGCTCAATGGGGAATGGCTCTAGAATAAGAGGAGAAACTACTCTCTGTAGGACCACTGGGTTCTCATCAGCCTTGATCAGGCTGGGATCCATAGTACGCACGACCTCTACATGTAGGTCCAGGTAGAGAAAAACATGTACCCTGGCTGCATTGCATAATCTATGTATTAGGATGGGAAAAGACAGTGTTGTCTAAGTACGAATTGCTGACCGGTGGATCTGCTCTGCCATAATGCGAGCCCAGTCAATCTCGTAGCCAGCTAGAATGTTAGCTAGTAATACAGCTCTCTCTAATGTGATCACATTATCGATAAATGTAGGTCTAATGCGCCAACAGATAATAGAGCACCAAAAGTTTGCCCGGAATAAGAGGTGGGATATCACAATAGGATCGGCATGGTTTGTGACCCGCGTAGGCTTAGCACCTGCCTAGTAAATCTAGCCTGCTATCCAACTGAGGAGTTCTATTTTTAACCCACCATCCTTCTCATTCATCGCCTTCCTCACCTTTACAATCCGGTTATCATATTCAGCGGTGGAACGGGGTGCTCTGTAGTTTGGCCTAAACTGGACCCTCCTAATAATCTCCTATGAAATATCAACAATTTTACCCCAGACTAGAACTTCGTCAAACCTCAGCCGCTCTATAGCTTTCTTCCCTCTAGGAAGATCTTGGAGAAAAGTGGCATAATAGGCGGCATAAAACTCCTGAACCAGATATGGGGCAAACTTGCCCAACTTCTGTGACAGCCATCCAAACCTGTGATGGTTGATCTCTGCCTCCAAGTTTGGTACCCTACTCAATTCGGAGTCGTTGAGTCTCGACTTCTCATGAAATTATCGAACAGGCTTCCCTTGACCCTTTGGTTCCAGTCCCTTGTCGTATATTTCATTCATGCCTAGAACATACTATCTAGTATTTTTGGGGTCTGTGGAAGTGACAGTAGTAGTAGGTTCTACTAAAGGTTGAGAATTTGCCCCCTCAGGTTGGGTTTGAGATGCCTCTATAGACCCTGACTCCAAAAGTGAGAGGCCATCATCCGACTCATCTTCATCACCCTCCTCTTCAGAATGGGAGGGGCTAGTAACTTCCATCGGTACTAGCGCATCGCGGGCTCGAGTTAGTCACATTTTCCTTGAGGTCTACGCGGACTCTGTGAACTTCCACAGATCACTCAGATTGCTCTTCATAAGAAGGGTCATCCCTCAATGGTCACCTCCAAAGCTTTAACAACTTCTTTTCTCGCCTTTGGTGCCATATGTCTTGAAAATGCAACCCTATAATACCAAATGAGCACCATAATATTTGAATCAAATAGGAACCACAAAGACAAATCAACAAAGAGTAACAAAAATAATAAAAGAAAACATAAACACAATGTACTGAATCAGTTGCAAATCTGCAGGTACGAGGCACAGGTACGACTCTAGGGTGTCCTACGAGTCGTACAATAGCCTCGTAGTGCTAAGGTGCCTGAAAAACTAACAATCTGATCACAGATACGAGGTTCAGGTATGACTCCTAGGTTGACCTACGAGTTGTATCCTGGGCTCGTAATAGGGAACAAAATACCATTCAGAACAAGGTAGGTCCAGCGAGTCCCTCACCACGATTCATAGTATGCACTACGAGTCATAGGTGGGTCTCATATGGTAAGTGTTAAGGAACCTCAGGTGATTGTTTCCTCCTACGAGGGGCCACTACGACTCGTAGTGGGTCCTCATAACAGGAAACAGAAGGCACCTGTGGTGCCTACAACCTTCCCACAAGAACCATAGAGTATCCAGAATAAAAACTTAAACAACATCGAAGCAAGAATTCACACTATATCAAACACACAATCAATCCCATTACTTAATCATGACAAACTCCAAATCAACATTTATCCCCCAAAAATCTATGCATTATCAACTCAATCCAACAACAAATCCAAAATACATTCAAGGAATACCCAAAGAAAAATCGATCCACAAACTTACAATCATCAACAACAGCACACAGTCATGGAGATTCAAGATAGTGCCAACACAAGTACAAATAAGGGTATCCCGGATGATCATGTTTAAACATACACTAACAACCCCAAGTTACAACCTCGCATGATTTCAAAAAATTATCAACCACAGTCATACATTACCCTTATAGAATCAATATATCATCATCATACTCAACCAACAAAAATGATTTCACCATTCAAAATAATACTAAAAAATTTAAATCGACATATTCCAATTTCTCATATCTGTAAAATCATTTTTTCATGGGTATACTCAAAATCATCACTAGACACACAATCATAAAATCAATATAACAATCATAAGATGAGTATGTCGAAGTCAAATAAGGAACTTACCACTTGAGAGAATGGAGAATAAAAAGATGTGATGAGAAAAGAAAGGAGTTGTCGAAACCCTAAGTACATTGGCGCCAAAAACAAATCTTGCCAGAATCCAGTGAGGGCAGATGAAATTGGTGTCGGAATAGTAGATGTTGAAGTGTGGGAAAACTTTTGGGAGAAGGAACCATTAAAAATAAGGGAAATAAGAGGTCAAATGAATATTTGACCCCTAATATACCAAACCGGGTCGACTTTAAAAATTCTGCAGATCGAGTTTACGAGACCCTAACTACGAGTCGTAGGTCATCCTACTACTCGTATGTCCTAGTCTCATAGCCAACTCAACACTTAGAAAAATCATAGTTCATACCTAGGCACTACGACCCACACATACAACTCGTAGAAGACCCTACAAATCTTAAGGTTGGCTCATAGTGTGTATGCCTATTTTAAGTCATTATTGTTTCCCTAAGAGAAATGACTACAAGTTGTAGTGTAAATGACAACTCGTGGGCCTGCTCGTAGAGGCTGCTCCACATGTGATTTTCTTCAACTCTTCAATTTTTGGTCTGTTCCTGCAAATTACACTTCCAAATACACCAATGTATAGAATAATACAACTGATTCAATGTCTCATACATCAAAACAAGCATGAAACTACTACCTAACAATTCGAACAAATGAAATAAACTTAAAAACAATCCAAAAACTTAAAAAATACTTGGGTTGCCTCCCAAGAAGTACCTTGTTTAACGTCAGGCTCGACTTTGTCATCATTAGTACTCAGAATTCCCCATGGGTTGATGGAGTATCATCTCTACTCCTCTAGCTTCTTTTTTGATCTCTTTGCGCAGGCTCTAATCGTGTTGCAAGTTGTGCAACCTGTCATTAAGTCTTTGTAGTGCCATTGACCTTTGGTCCACTTTGTCGTTTCCCTTTATGATATCAAACTTTATCTCTTGTATAACCTATTCTTGCTCGTTAGTCTTGGTAAGCACTTGCTCAAGCATATGCTCAATCCTTGAGAGTTTATCAGTGATGTATTGTTAGTGTGGTAATCTAAGCCAATTTGGCACACTCTCCTTTCTGGTAGCACTTGGGGATCCTTCTAATACACTATTGAATGGCACTATCTGTTTGTGAAATGGCTGGTAAACTTGGGTGACGGTAGATAGTTTTTCCATATATTCAGCAATCATATTAAATGGCCACCTCAGAAATTCCCAACAGTCCCCTCCAAACAAGGCATCAACATATCCTTGTTGTTTGGAGGTTAGTGCTCTGTACAAACTGGTCACTAGTACATAATCAGTCAGATAGTGGTTCTGCTTTGTCCCCAGACACTTCTTATACCTTTCCCAAGCTACTACCAAAGATTCTCCTCGCACTCATTTAAAATTGCAGATATAATCCTGTAACTCTTGCTTGTTATGCCTTTTGTAGAAATTCATGAGGAAGAATCTTTGTACCTCCCCCTAGTTGGAACAAACATCTGGTGGAAGAATTGACCACCATTCTGTAGCTTCACTCCTGAGAGTCAAAGGAAAGGTTGGAGAGCCATGGCCTCCCAAGCAGGATGTCTTGTCCCAAGAACCCCCCCTCAACATTTGAGTAAAATGTTGCAAGTGAGTTTGGGGGTCTTCGGACTCTTGCCCATAGAACAGGACACGTCTCTGCAAGGTCTCCAACAAGTCATTAGTGATGTAGAGCTTTTGTTCAGTCATGGTGCTTGTCAACCTGCAAATAAGCCTAGCAACCAAAAACAACAATAAAAGTAAAATATAGGAGAGTCCAGAAATTAATACTCGAACTAACTAATAGTGAAATCAAGTCAACAACCTAGTCGTATTCCCCAACAATAGCGCCATAATTATTTATGAAGTTCACACTCCAATAAGAAAGTGGTAGCTGTCAGCAATTAACCTAACCAGAAGTTAGGGTCAAATCCACAGGGAATACGGGGCTTGACTATATAGATCCACTATCAATCATTTCAAGCATCAATTGCTAAAACCTCTAAATGGGGGCGGGGGGGGGGGGGGGTTTGTGATTTAAGAAAAAAAATTGAAAAAAACACTATACTAACTATTCGGGAAGACACTCAAATTTAGGGACAACTCGAGAATTGTGTTCCCCATGACTCATTGACTCAATTACCCTAGACAAAATAACTCTAATTGGGAATTCGCATGCAGGATAGTAACTTAAGTTCTTCCATTCCTCTCGAGAAGGTGAAGGTCGAATTTCACCATGGTGCTTGGTCAGCAACCATGGTGTGCCAACTAACTGTTACCCATTATCCTAGTTAATCTCCCCTTGGTCAGGTATGGTTGATTAGACGAGACCGCATCAATTGAATCATGTTGTCTACTTCCCTTTTCTTATTCGTCACTACCTTGGTCAGGATCATGATAGTATGTGGGGTTTGGTGTTGGCCCCTACCAAACATCAATCAAAATGAAGGAAAATAAACAATATATGCAAAACCCCAATCCAGGACATGCACAAAGTCTAGGTTATTTCAAGTCAACTACCCATGGTTCCCACAACCCCAAGTTGTGGGTACTTAGCTACTCATGGGTTAGGCAAAATCAACAAAAATTTTTTAAAATGGAAGACATAGTTGAGAATGTACCCAAAACAATGAAGAACAAGAATACCACAAGTTGCAAACCACAAGGTTCGATAAATAGAGAATGAGTACAATGTGCTTTTGCAATCCCAAAAGTGGGTCTTCAAAAGTAAAAATTGAAATCTACACTAAACCCTAGAAATATCCTAGAGAGAATATTCAAAAGTGAATCTACAAGATATTCAATGTATCAGCTTTGATTCTAATACCTTATCATTAAATATTTATACTATTTACAATTTAACCCTAAAAATTAAATAGAAAAGACAACTAGCAGCAGGCACATCACACAGGTATGACTCGTAGGGTGACCTAGGAGTTATAATCAGGGTTTCGTAGTAGGCACTTTGCATTTTTGACTTGAATGTTATGACCCATTGTTACGAGTTGTTGCTTGGGCTATGACTCGTATGCTTCTCTCATCATCTAGGCCTTCAGTTCTTGGTCCAAACTTTTAGCTCTCTGTTTCTTGCTACGAACCCACCTATACAAGTCGTACTGAGACATAGACTAAAAGAGTGGCCTCGTAGGACTAACCTCTACTTAGCGGATTTCTAATTTTTGCTCACCATTTCATGCTACAAAAGCACCCTATAGCTCGTTGGTTGGGATACGACTCGTAGGATGACTCGTATATCCTGCACTTCAGCAAAATCTACAATTTTCTACAAATAACATGCCAACATATCTTTTCTGCAATAATAACATAAAAACACATAAAACCCATAAAAAGTCGCATTAAGGACTCGCAAAATCTCTTGTTTAAGGCACCAAATGTGTTGTATTTTGACAACACATCAGCTTTGCCACAGGCTTACTGAGGTCACGTCGGCAACATGATTCAATTTGGGTGATAGTTGATCGGATGACTAAATCTGCACACATCTTGGCAGTTAGGATGACTGACTACCGCGGAGGATTATGCTCGACTATACATAAAAAAGATTGTTACACTGCATGGAGTCCCTCCGTCTATCATCTCAGATAGAGAAACTCAGTTCACCACCCAGTTTTGGAGATCCTTTCAGAAGGTTATGGGTACGAAGGTGCACCTTAGCACAACTTTTCACCCGCAGACGGATGGCCAAGCAGGGTATACTATTTAGGCGTTGGAGGATATGTTGAGGGCTTTTGCCATTGACTTCAAAGGTAATTCGGATGGCCACTTGCCTTTGATTAAGTTTGCTTATAACAACAGCTTCCATTCGAGCATTCAGATGGCCCCATATGAGGTACTTTATGGGAGGAGGTATAGGTCACCGATTGGATGGTTTGAGGTAGGTGAAGCTGAGCTGATTGGACTAGCTAGACTTGGTTTGCCAAGCTATGGAGAAGGTGAAGATCATTAAAGAAAGTTGAGGACTACACAAAGTAGACAAAAATCCTACACAGATGTTAGAAGAAGAGACTTAGAGTTTGAGGTCAATGATTGGGTGTATTTGAAAGTGTCGCCCATGAAGGGTGTGATGAGGTTCGGAATGAAGGAAAAGTTGAGCTTGAAGTACATTGGCCCTTATCAAATCACAAAGAGAGTGGGAAATATGGTGTATGAGTTAGAGCTACCATTAGAACAAGCAACCATCCACCCGATCTTTCATGTTCCCATGCTTGAGAAGTTTTTGGGAGATCCACAGTTGGTAATGCCTGTCGAGAGTATTGGAGTCTGAGTTATGAGGATATTGCTACCCAGATCTTTCACTATCAGGTTTTCAAGTGAAGGACCGAAGAGATTGCATCTGTCAAAGTATTGTGGAGGAACCAATTCATAGAAGAAGCTACTTGGGAGGCGGAGGAAGATATGAAGGCCAAATACCCTCATTTATTCTTGCATGTTGATGATGAAAGAGCTAATGGTAATGAATTCCCTCTAAATTCTTGAATTCCCATCCCTTGAGTTCTTCTTTCATTCTTAGTATGATAGACGATAGATTTCTAGAGTCCTAGTGAGGATTGATGTGATGTATTGACTATTTGATTGTTTTACTTACTAAATTTCTTGATTTATTGATTGCATGAGTGAGATGAGAGCTGGTTGATTGTTAGAGTCCATAGGGAGGTTCATGCCTTGACCTAAATCCCTAGGATTCTCTTTATTTGGGGATGAATGATCCCAAGAGGGAGATAATATAACACCCCATAATTCCTTCTACCTAACCTGGAGTGAGTGCACAAATGATGCTGAGAGAAATTGCAGAAGAAGGTTCACGAGGGTCATCTACGACTGGTAGACAGGTCTATGACTTGTGGAATAGGTCTCGTAAAACCCCGAGATGACTTGGTGAAATTCTCTAAGTCTGAGGCCTGCATACGAGATGGTATACGACTTGTAAAGTATTTTATGGCTCGTAAAGGAGGTTTCATGACTAATTTCAGTAACTCAAAATTTAGAACGCTTTATTCATGAGTGGTAGTTTACAATTCGTAGGAGACTCGTGCCAATTTCCAGTAACTCAGATTTTCAAACCCCTCATTCATGAGAGGCTGTCTACGGCCCGTAGAAGGGGTTTCGTAGACTTAGGCGACAAGTTTTAAGAAGGGTAATTTTGTATATTCCTATCCTTTTTAATTTAACCATTGGATGTTTTGAACTTAATTTAAGTCCTAAATGAGACCCTAAACATACTTTCCACCATTCATCACACTTAGGGCTTTCTTGAGAGCACTAGAGGAGGGAGAAGAGCAAGAGTTCTTGGTTCTAGCACGGGGATCTATTGAAGTTTGATTATTTCTTCCATTCCCAGGTATGTAAGGCTTACCAAAGTATGTATAACCTTCTTCCACAAACCCTTTCATTTTCTTGATTCAAGATTTGGAAAAAAAGAGTTGAGATTTGAAAATTTCTATTATTCAAATACTAAAATTGTTGTATCATTACATAATTTCTATATATGAAATTAAGGTAAAATTTTATACCTGATAGCATGAGCGCTAAATCACATGATTTTATGAAATTTTATGGATGTCACTGAGTTGAGGTTGAGTTTGACTATCTGAGTTGAGTAATTTGACTTTGATTGAGTATAAGAAGCATTTTTCATTGAGTCTCATATATTACTATATATGATTACCTTGCTTCACTACATGATGAGTCAAATTAAGTGAGTTTAAATGATCGTTTGAGTCTGAGTTGAATTTGATGATTTGCATTAATTGAATGAGTTGATGAATAACTGAGATGAGTTGAGATGAGTTGCGATGAGATAACCCAATGAGGTTGACTTTTGAGTAGATTGACTGAGCATTGAGGATTGAGTGTTGATGAGTTGAGCATGGTTTTAGTCTTGGGAGGAGTATTGACCACCGAGCTGGGAGTGAGTAAATATATACTTTAGCCCACAAAACTATGTTGCTAGCATAGGATAGTCATACAACTCGTTCTACAACTCTTGCCCCAAAAATGGACATTTATTATGGATCCAAGAGAGAGTTGATCGTCCTTTACCGTAGTACGTTTCAGACGGGCGTGGCAATGATGTCACCTTTGTTGTGTATCATCACACTAAAGGTGATGGGATTGGATATTGGTTAAGAGAAACTCCTAAGCAACCTTGATTAAGCATGATAATTTCCAACCGGGGTTATTTTACATAGTATATTTTAAAAGCATGATTTACTTCAAACTTGCATGTACTTAGTCGACCATGAGTTGTTGAGTCGAGATGAGTGAGTTGAGCCTTATTTTCTTGAGCTATTTCACATACTAGTATAATCCATGCACTGATGTCTATTTGGGCCTGCATCATTTTATGATGCAGAGATAAGTGATAGAGGACTTCAGCCCGCCCATTGTTGAGGTCCGAATCAGTACACTTCCAGAGTTGGTGAGCCCTCCTTACTTTCCGAATGAGCCCTTTTATCTTTTGATTTGATCTCATACTTTTCTTTCTTTGATTTGGGATGTTCATGGCCTGTCATGACACCATCTAGATTGTTGAGTAGAGGCTTCATAGACACTAAGTAGAAGATTTGTTGAGTATTTTTTATCCATACTTATTTCATTGGAAATTATAATATAGTAGAGTTATATTTTATTTATACGATGTCTGTCTATCTAAGTACTTTATTATATTGTCGAGTTGATATGATAATGAGGCCAAGTGGTTCTCTAGGAGAATCATCAATGGCTTTTCAAGTGCTGGCCACGTCAAGGGTACCTTACTGGGGGGTGACATTTAGAGATGTTGGAATGAATATAACATAGTAGTATATGGTGCTTGTTCAACTAGGAAACTAGATTGATTCATGAAAGGGAAACCCATGACAACTACCCTTACACCTAGCTTGGTTCAAAATACAGGAAGCTGACGTTAAAACACTTTTATTGATATGTCTATCCCCGCTCAACGGTGTAGTTAGGCAGTCAATAACGGTAGACCAACAGAGGCGTACAACCCTGTTTAGGTAATTTTAACCATGTGAATCAGTAGTCAGGAAACCCATATATAAATGCAAGCTTTGAGACTAGAATTGCGTCAATAAGGTTACAATCCCGAAATTGTTTGTAATATGATCTTTCAAAAAAACTAGTCAAATTTAGTAGTTTTAATTAGTTGTTTAACTTTTCCACCAAATCTTTTCATCAGTTTAACCAAAACACACTATGTGTAATAACCTGGATCTTTAACTGATTTTATCTTAAATCCTTTGGGTTCGATATCTTGGCCCCTAATCAGGGCCATTATATTACTTGTTAAAACCATGTACACATGCGTGTGCTGGAGCGCAACAATAACTCAAAATTTAATGTGATGACACTTGACTCTGACACACCAAGACAAGTCAGGCTAATTGGATAAACACAATGATGGGAAAGTAATAATCTAGCAATGTGTAAAGATATGCAATAGGGAAAAGGATCTAAAGTATAAAACTAACCTTAGACTTGTGTCGCATATTCAAGCCTCTATTACAACTAGATTTGAAAGAAAAATGCGCAGAAGTGTCATTGTATTTGGTTCTCAAATAAATTTAAGACAAATAAATAGATAAATGTTTGAAGAGTCCACCTATGAGAAACAAGCATCTACCTTATCAGACAGTCTCAATCTCGATCTAAAATGGAGATAGTGAGTCAATCTGAACCGAGATTTTGAAGCAAGAGTGAGTACCAAAGCAGTAAAGTACCTACCGAGAAGATCTAAACATAGGTAATAATTATATACACACACAATCCAAGTAATAAGGAACATTCAACATTCATATTCCCAATTAACGAATTCAATTAAACACATTAGACAATCTCAACGTTCTTTCAACAATAGAAACTTCATTAGTTTAGTTATTTAATAGTAGTATTACATCACCCCTTAAGTTCTTAATAACTACTATATCATTATCTTTCAAATCTATTCATCAAGAGTGTCATAATCCAAACTTAGGGCATAGCCCTGACATGGTGAATGTGACACCCGAAGGCGCCCCTTCCAAGCCTCTTATTCATATCATAAGCATACATAAGGTAAAGTAAGCAAAATATAAGAGAGTAGCAAGTAGAACATAACAACATATGAGTCAAAGGGTTCCCTTAGGGGAATCACATCATCATAAGTCCAAATCATACCTCTACATTATAAGCTCTTAGAGGGGACTAGAACATAACTTACTAGCTCACCTCAAGATATTGTCACGGCCCAACCCCGGGCCATGACTTGTGCCGATTAGGCACTTACCCCACTGTCGAGTCACAAAACTTCCAAGCTAATCTTACGAAATTCTACCGAAATTTCGGCAGAGTTTCCTCTGTTTCTATACCCTATCCACACCTGCAGCAGCTACCAGA
>JAPFFP010009932.1:0-17275 GCA_026153255.1 Solanum medicagineum
TTAGATATTAGTTGGTTCTCCCGAGCCTTATCGGCAACGGGTGCCAGTCCGCCCTAATCAGACTTTGGGGCGTGACACAAATTCACTCTAAAAGTTTCTAAGTCTTTTCTCTCAAGAGATCATCAATTGACGAACTAGGTCTTCAAGCTTTTTCAAGGGAGATTAAGTTAAACTCTTTGCTTTCTTCTAGACCTTCTTCCTCAAGGTATGTAGGGATTCATCCATGGACTTCTTTCATCCATGGAGCCCAATTAAAACTCTGTTTTTCCTCAAGTTCAAGCATAAATCTTTTGGAGTTTTCATGATTTCTATTTAGATACTTGAATTATGATTATTTTATGGTTAAATTACTCTATCATGCATGAATTATGATGAATTAGATGAGTTGCATGATTTTCAATTGATTTACAAGTGTATGTTGATTAAGGCTTATGAAATCAATGTGGGTTCCTTTTCTTATGATTCATCTCACATGATTTTCATTAAATTTCATGATTTTAATGTCATTTATTCATGAACCCATGTGTTGCCTAATTTCTTATGTTAAGCTATGTCTTCATGAATAAGACTCCAAGTATGAAAAGATGCTTATGGTCATGATCATGAGGGTGACCTAAGATCCTAATATTATGCTATGTTTACTGGACGAGGAGTATATACGCACTTTATACAAATCATGGAGATGAACTATCTTTATAATACAAAATGATCTATGAGGTTATGATACCTATTTTACGAGATATGAAAGTATGATTTTATGAACATGAATTATGATAATTTCTTATATATTGCATGATTATGTATTTCATGGGACTTAACTTAGTACCAAATGAGGCTTAGAGCAGGGGTTCGACCTAAGGGGTCTGTATATAAAGTTTTAATTCTCGTACCTATGTGCTACTATAGGATTATGTATATGCCTAAATGGAGGGGTACTCAGCGTACTGGTTAGAGGCTTCAAGTATCACACTCACCGTACTGGGGTAGAGCCCATAAGGTGAGGTATAATCTAGCTTGGCAAGTAGACTACTCTTTCTCCTGTGTAGAGGCAACACCGGGATTCTACGTAATAGTCCGCATGGTCTTATTGCCGGTTTTGGTCCTATTCTCATATATGTAAGTATGTTAGGCTATGAAATACTTTTTTAATGCTTCCGCTCATGATTTTGAAGATACATTGATCATTTATCTCCCGCCTTTATTCTATTGACATGTCTATGCATATTGCTATTATATTATGATATTTCTTTGATGTATTACATGCCTACATACCTAGTACATTCCACGTACTAATGCATACTCTTTGCCTATATGATCTAACCGCGTAGGGATAGACGATAAGACTACTCCTCACTATCGAGGATAGAGTTGGATATTACACTTGAAGATTTTAGTGAGTTCCCATGCTTCAGGGACAAGCCCTGGATTTCTTGCTCTTATGATACTATTTTGGGAATTTTATATTTTCTTTCTTTTCTTGAGGGTGAGCTAGTGGCTTGTTTGAGTTCTTGCCAAGATCTAGTTATGTAGACATATGATTTGGATTATTGATGTGATTTCTTTTAATGGGAAGACTTTACTCCCATGTTTTAGTTTTATTTCGAGACTATTTTTCTACTTTCTTATTCATATTAATGCTTATTTAGTTTATGTGTGCTTATGACATGAACAGGATGCTTGGACAGGGCGCCTTTAGGTTCTAAATTTGTCGTGTCATGGCTAGGCCTTAGGTTCAGGTCTTGACATCAGGGAAAGTATCAAGGTGGTCAAAAACACATGGGACAAGGTTCAACCAACACCCCTCCTCCATGGTTCAACAAGGACAAGGAGTCCATCCCGAAATCAAAAAGAGATCCGAGTGCTCAAGCCTTCCAAAATTGTGCAAAGTGGGGAAGGCCCAACAAAGAGTAATGTCTAGCTAGCTCTAATGCATGCTTCAAAACTGGAAAGCCTGGTCATCATGCTTGGGAGTGTAGAAGTGGTGGTGATAGGCCTCAAGACCAAGGTGGTCAAGCTCAAGGTGCTCCAAGAGACATTCCATTTTATGTTTTGCATACCCGCAAAGAGGTGAAAGAGATTTTGGATGTTGTCACTGATATGTTTTAAGTTTATGATTTTGATGTATATGCATTGTTAGATCAGAGAGCCAATTTTTCTTTTGTAACCCTAATGACGTTCAAGAACACCTCATGTTTGGAAGATGTGGATGATCGTTATTAGCATAATAACCCAACAAAGAGTTAGGGTTGAATCCCATAGGGAAAGGGCGTTCAAGAGATGAAGTAATGAGTTGAACTAGGCATTTGTAGTATCAAATGGGGGGTTTCAAGTAAACTAAAACTAGAGTTCAGCTAAAAACAGTTCTAAAATGTGAATTAACAATGGATTGTGAGAAATATTGGGATTATGTGGAGATGGGATGAGCACTACATAACTGGGTCTAAATACTTGATTGTTTGAGTTAAGAATATGTGAGTAAGCTAGGTTGTTGGTAACCACTACCTCTTACGATAGCAATGGTGTTTCATATGAACCTATTATGACTTCACATGCACATCACTCAAGGACACCCCTAAGCTCAACAACAATGGGCAAATATCATAATACCTTAGCCATTGAACCCAATTTTGTGGCATTCAACTGAAACTCCAAAAGATTTATAGCTAATACACTTGTTACCCACTCTAATCACTCAAATTAATGCAATAATCAGAGATTTAAAGTTATCCCATAGTTTGCAACCTCCAAAATATAAGATAAACATGCCAATAAGTGTATACACACCTAGATTAACATAGAAATATTCAAAATATCATAGACTCAACTAAGAATTCTAGAGCCTATATCATATACACACTTGAACATTGGGGTTTAGCCACACATGTTCCAAAGTAAGAAAATAATACCTTAATCTATAGTCATAAGTGTGGGTAAGATGAACTACAAGAGAAAAGATGAATTTCTTCTACTAATCTCTCAAATCTCTCCTCCCAAAGCTTGGAAATCACAAACTCCTTCTACTTGTTTAGCAAGAAGCTTTTGTGTACTCTCTCTCTCTCTCTCTCTCTCTCTCTCTCTCTCTATATATATATATATATATATATATATATATAATCTTTATATGGTATACTATAGAAATCTGGTATGGAATGTTTTGTAGAATGTCATTTTCAAAATTCTTTTATAGCCCGTGGAATTTACTTAGAGTTTGTGCACTAATTCACTGCTCAACGGTCAAGGTCGGTTATCTTTGAGCACTTCGGTGATGCGTTGAATGTACACTTGACTACCTTTTATTGCATCGCTTAAAGGCTCAAGTCTCAGCAACTGTCGACGACGTCTTTATTTAACACTGATCCTATTCGATGATCTGCCAAACCTCCACCTACATCACCTTTCTGTCACGAACTTAGAGGTTTGAATACTGCAATATTAGGTGATCTCAGTTGCCCTTCAGCGATTCGCTGAATGTGTCAGTAACGTCACTTTTGATCGACTTTTTGGACATTTTTGCTCCATTTTTGTGTTTATGTGAGTATTGTCCACCTATGAACTTTCATACTTATTCCTATCGTAACAAGCATTTTAATCAACATATGAAGCATAATACCACATTGAGGATAATATTTCTGTACATTTTAAGACCCAAATGAGTCCAGATATGGACTCATCAAACCCCATTCCTTGAAAATAGATTCAATATATGTCCCAAGGTCTTAGTTGAGCCTTTTGAGGTTTGTACTCCTTTGGGTGATCGGTTGTGGCAAAAATGTCTATAGGGGTTGTCCCGTGTCTATCTTGCATAAAGTTGTCTCATGCAATTTAGTAGAGTTTTTTATCATTTATTTTGATATCATACTTAGGATGAATTGATTGCATGTCTCATATGCTTCTATAGATTGTCAAACTCATTAAGTCAAATTCCAATTCCCAAATGAGCTCGTTCTTAAGTGGAAGGGTAGTAGTTCAACTTGTAAGGTTCATTAGTCTCCTATCTCAAAGCTCATAAGATGATTTCCAGGGGGTGTATTTTTTCACCTAGTGAGGTTAGAGATGTCACTTTTGTGATTCCACCTCCTGAGTCGATCCATGTTTTCAATGAATTCACTGATGTATTTTCCAAAGAATTTCCTAGTGTTCCTCCTAAAACACAAATAGATTTCAGCATAGATCTTCTTTCGATACTCAACCTATCTCCATCCCTCCGCATCGAATGGCCGTGGTAGAGTTGAAGGAATTGAAGAAGAAAATTGAACAATTTATTATAAAAGCATTTCATTAGATCAAGTAGGTCACCGCGGGGTACTTCAGTTGTTTGTATAAAAGAAAGATAGGTTTCTCTGAATGTGTATACATCATCGACAACTCAATAAGGTGACTATAAAGAACAAGTATCCTCTTCTAAGAATAGATGACTTGATCAATTGCAAGGGGCCAGACACTTCTCCAAGATTGACCTTTGGTCCAGGCATCATAAACTAAGAGAGATAGAGTGTGACATCCCCAAAATAACTTTCTGAACAAGGTATGGATATTTTGAATTTGTGGTAATATTATTTGGTTTAACTAATACACCAATGATTTCTACGGAACTTATGAATAGGGTGTTCAAGCCTTACCTTGTTGCATTTTGTGGTGGAGCTCATAGATGACATTTTGGTGTATTCTTGGAGTACGGAAGAGCACATGGATCACTTCAGAATTGTGCTACAAACATTGAGGGAGAGGCAACTATATGACAAGCTTAACAAAGGTGAAATTTAGCTGGGAAAGGTGGAATTTATTACATATGTGGTGTCCAGTGAAAGGATTAAGGTTGATCCTAAGAAGACGGAATCAGTGAAGAATTAGCCTAGACAATTAACTCCTTCGGGCATTAGGAGCTTCTTTGGTCTAGTCGGGTATTATAGGTGGTTTGTTAAACAATTCTCTTCCATTTCATCACCATTGACAATGTTGACTCAAAAGAAAGTAAAGTTCATGTAGACGAATGAGTGTGAGAAAAGCTTCCAAACCTTGAAGTATCGGTTAACTTTGGCTCTAATTTTAACCTTGTTGGAGGGTACCGAAGGGTTTGTGGTGTATTATGATACCTCATGGGTTGGTTTGGGCTATTTGTTGATGCAACATAGGAAACATATTGCCTATACTTCAAGACAATTGAAGGTGCATGAAAGGAACAACCCAACACACAATCTTACATCACCAGTTGTCATATTTGCATTAACAATTTGGTTTTATTACTAGTATGGGGTTCATGTTGATGTATTGAAGGATCATAAGAGTCTCCAACATATGTTCACTCAAAAAGACCTCATCCTAAGACTGAGAAGGTTGTTAGAACTTCTCTAGGATTATGACATGAGTGTAAAATACCACCTGGATAACGCTAATGTGGTAGCCATGGGTAGCGTGTCTCACCTTGGTGATGAAAAAAAAGGATTTGACAAAGGAAGTCCATATGTTGGATAGATCGGGGGTGAGATCTAGTGATTACAAAAATGGTGGTATGATCGTATTGAATGATTCCAACTCTATATTGATTGTGGATGTTAAATCCAAGAAAGATCTTGATCCCACCTTGGTTGAATTGAAGACATTAGAGAAGGAAGGTAGATTAGAGGTTTTCTCACAAGGGAGAGATGGAGTGCTTCAGTACCAAGGTAGATTGTGTGTGGAGAATGTTGATGAGTTAAGAAGTTTGATTTTGCAAGAAGCTTATAATTCATCTTATTCCATTCATCCTGATTCTACTAAGATGTATAGAGACCTAAGAAAGGTGTAATAGTGAAATGGAACGAAGAAGGATATTGCAAAGTTCATGGTCAAATGTCCTAATTATCAACAAGTTAAGATTGAAGATCAAAGGTAGGGTGGCCTAGCCCAACACATTGAGATCCCCACTTGGAAGTGTGAAGAGATCAACATGAATTTCGTGGTTCGGTTGCGTAAGACCATGAGGCATTTGGACTCCATTTGTGTGATAATTGATAGAATGATAGAGTCAGCTTACTTTCTATTGGTCAAAACAACCTATTGTGCCGGATACTAAGCTTAAGTTGTATATTCGGGAGTTGGTGAGGTTACATGGTGTTCCATTATCCATTATATCAGATTGTGGAACTCAATTCACCTTTCAATTTCGGAACTCTTTTCAAAAGTGTTTTGGTATTAAGGTAAATTTGAGTACGACTTTCCATCCTCAAACTAATGGACAAGCCGAATGGACAATTCAAACACTTTAAGATATATTGAGGGCTTGCGTTTTAGAATTCAAGGGAAGTTGGGATGACCACTTACCACTTATAGAATTCGTCTACAGCAATGGCTATCACTTTAGCATATAGTTGGCATTATTTGAGGCCTTGTATGTGTAGTGACCCTCTAGGTCATTTATGTTCTTTTGTATGTTTTGTATTGCTTAGAGTTGACCTATAGCGACCCCAAGTCATTTTTAACTTGCTAGCACTGACTGTTCGATCGCCTAGTCACTCATTTGAATGATTTGTAGTTTTTCGTATTATAGGCCTATTAAAGTAAAAAATGGAATTTTGATGGTTCCATCAGCTCCAGATTGTCCAAATTAGGCTAGACACATGTTTGGTAAGAGCACTGAGATTTTCAATGCTAGTTTATACCGAGTTTTATAATTTAGCCTTCAAAGTAAGCCAATAGTTGACTTTAGTCAACATTCTTGGCAAACATGTCTAAATGTGTTTGAATGGAAATTCTGACAACATTGTTAGCTCTAAAAGGTTGAGTTTGATCTAGAATGACCTTTTGTTTGGATCTCGAGGCTTTCGGGTGCATTTTGGTCCCCTTGGTCAAAATTGAGTAATTTTAAAGTAAGAAAGTGGGACTCTCATTTAATGAAAACAACCTCGTATGGGAATTTGAACTACGCCATCAAATCTCGAATGTTGATTTGGTATTGTTACATCATTTGTTTACAGAAATAGGACTTTGAATGAGTCCCGAACACACCGTAAGAGAAAATAAAATTGGCTAATATTTGGTATAGACCAACTCCTTTGCGTCTGCAAAGGTAAGCACATGTTCATGGGTAGCCTGCTATGTGTGTTCCACATCTGCAGAACTAGGGTCTGCATTTGGGAGCCTTAGGAATTTTTGCTCCACGTTCGTGGAGCTAGGGTTTGCATTCGCGGGGCTTTACCTAGCTGTCCTTTTCGTTCGCATGGTGTTGATGTTTTGCTAAAATACAATACTTTTGATGCTTAAAACTGAGAATTTTATGTGTTCTCTAAGCGATGTTAGTACGTTTGATGTGTTTTTATGTTGATTTTGCAGGATTACAGTATTTAGGATGATTTTGGGGAAAAGTCTACAAAATTTAAGTTTTCGGTGATTTGTGTAGCACTCTATGAGTTGTGGATTATTCCATGAGCCATAGGATGGTTCATGGGTCGGATCCAGGGGGAGGCCAATTTTCAGATGTTGAAAAGTATGAGTTGGCAGATACGTCGTAGAATGCTTCACGGCCCGTATTGAGTTCCTTGGTTAAAGATCAGAAAATATGCTGAATGCTGAAGCATTTCCAGATGAATTCACTTACAATAGTAAGTTTGGTAAAGGGTCATACATAAGGTCGTGCCTGGAGGATCAAATTGAAACGATCTCAAAATGTGCCTCGAAAATACCCATAATCGTAATTTTCATATATCCCAAAATTAGTGCATAATATCGAAAATTCAACTTGATATTCTTGTTCAGGGGGCAAAATTGAGTGGAAAATGGGTATAACCCAAATTTTAGAGGATCGGTAGTGAAAAACAAATTTCGCCAATTTTGCAATTCTAGTAGCAGTCCGCGACTGCTCCACGACGCGGACTTGTCATGGAGCAGTGTATTTTGTTGCCAGTTTACTAATCTCGGTCCAAGGCTTTGGGGTCTTGGGCCTAAGCCTCCCCATGCGTAAAAATACCTATACTTAGCCATATTTCAGCACCACATCATACAAGACATTTCTCAATACTCTCTCAAACACTTAGACAGACATTTCACTCAAAATTCAAGGGCCAAAACTCATTTCGGATCTTAAGGATTTCCACTCGATCTTCAAGTCTCCATTCCAATCTTCATTAAGGAATTCTCCCACGCTAAGGTATGTGGATTTCAACCATTGGGTCCTTTCACCCATAGTGTCCAAGCTTCCTTTTTACATAAATTTCATGTTTCTAAGTTGATTTACTTATGGGTCTTACTTATTATGAATTTGACTATGAACTATGTTGGGTTTTCATAAAAGTATGACTGTTTGAGCATGTTTCGAGCTATGAATCTTGGATCTATCTTGACATAAAGGACTTTGATGTATATTGCATACTGGTATTACTTGGTATTGGTGGGTTAATTTACTTCAAGTTTACTTGCATATTTTCATTCTTGAATTGTATGGTTTTATACTAGCATTGCACACCCTCCAAGTGTTTGATAAAATGTTTGGGTAATATATCTTATGTTGTTGAAGGCCTATTGCTTGACGTATGAGTTAAGTGACTTTATGATGATGAAAGGATGGTACTTATGTGATGATTTCATGATATGTATCTATAGTATTGTGAGTTAACCATAAACAATTGAGGGATTGATACATCAATCGTCTCAGATGGGGGTTTTAAGCCATCAACCAGTTGAGCCTCGGATGGGGGTAGTAAACCATTAACCAATTGAGGAGTTGATACCTCAATCACTTTCGATGGAGGGTGGTCATGTCCATCAACCAATTGAGAGGTTGATACCTCAATCGCCTCGGATAGGGGTGGTAAGCCATCAACCAATTGAGGGGTTGATACTCGATCACTTCCTATGGAGGGTGGTCATGTCCATCAACCAATTGAGGGGTTGATTCCCCAATCACTTCTAAGGGGTGGTCTACCTTAGATTCCAAGTACTAAGTTGCTTGGTCTATGATGATGGTCTCTTCCTTCCCATGTAATATATCCTATATAAGCCTGTTTTAATTCAAGTATCATTCATACATGTCATATTGTTATTATGCTATCCATTGCTTATGATATTGTATTTTGACTATGTTGCCTATCTCTTGTTGCATTGCATCCTACATACTTAGTACATTCAAATTTACTAGCGCATACTCTATGCCTATATGATGTTACCATATAGGAACCGGAGCTCCTCACGATTATCCTTATCCTCCCCTTGGCTAGTATTATCTCTACAAAGCAAGTTGGTGAGTCCTCAATTTCAGGGATAATGTCTTTGATCTTATGCTATATTAAAGACTCTCTTTCCCTTATTGTATGTTTTGACTATGAAGGTGAGCCCGGTTGCTTGTCTTAGCCCCGGTAAGTGATATGTTTAGAGGTGTTATTGGATAAGATACGTAATGATGCTATGAGATTGGACTCTTGTATGTTTTAGTTCTATGAAAGACTTCCCTTAGTCCCTTTGCCTTTATTTCTATTCTTTATTGTTGTTTAATTGCTCCCGTGACCAAGGATGTGTAATGATATGCTAAGAGGCTTGTTTGGGGTCCCTTTGGGTTCCCCATTTGTCGTGTCATGTCAAGGCCATAGGCTCGGGTCGTGACAAACATAGTACTAGAGCACTAGGTTGTAAATGGTCCTCGGTATCCAACACACTGTGTTGATTAGAGTCTTACTCATGGTTGTGTTATGCACCACAACTATGAGTAAGAGGCCATGAGACGTCTTAATTTCCCTTCTTATTGATCTATGTCATGCTATAAAGTTAAGGTAAGAATTCCCCTCTAACGAATGTTCTCTGGTATGCTAGATCATGCCTAACACAAGATGAAGAAGAGCTCACACACCCTAGGAACAATCGGCTCATGGAGAGCTTCGGGATGCTCTCACCTTGCTAGCTCAAGTTGTGGCTAATCAAGCTAATCAAGGGGCCCAAGCTCCTTATGCTCCTACTCCGGCATCTCAGGTGAGGGACTTTGTGAGGATGAACCCACCGGAGTTTAATGTATCTAAAGTGGATAAGGACTCTCAAGAATTTATTGATGAGGTTTACAAAGTGTTGGCTATCATGGTGTCCCAAATATGGTATACTCAATGGAAAAAGGAGAAAAGGAACAATAATGTGATTCTTTAGGAGGAGTTTAAGGCAGCTTTTCTCAAATCGGTTCTTTCCTCTTGATCTTAGGGAGGCCAAAATAACGGAGTTCATGAATTTGAAGCAAAGATCTATGAGTGTGAGGGAGTATGCCCTCAAGTTCAACCAACTCTCAAAATATGCTCCACACTTGGTTGCCGACCCGAGGTCTAGAATGAATAAATTCATAATGGGAGTATCCGATTTAGTGAATGAGGAGTGTCGGGCTGCTATGTTGATTAGTGACATGGATTTGTCCTACTTAATGACTTATGCCAAACAATTAGAGGGGGGGAAATTGAGAAAGAGAAGGGGTCATAAGGCTAAGAGGGCCCATTTTGATGGTGAGTTCCAAAGTCCCAAGGGTGTCCGTTTTCATCAAGGCCAAGGGCCTTCTCATGCTCCTAATAGAAGATTCGCCAATGACTACCCAAGGGCCCAAGGTAATGGTAGTGTGGTGCATAATGCTATGTGTGCAGAGTGTGGTAGGGGTTATGGTGGCCCATGCTTGAGGGACACCAATGCTTGTTTTGGTTGTGGGGAAGTAAGCCACAAGATGATTGATTGTCCACGAAATCGCAACAAGGGTAAGGATGTTTGTCCTCAAGAGCGGGGTACTAATGCAGTTCCTTTAGGGAGAGGAGGCCAACAAGGTGGTTCCCCAAGGCACAATCGATTTTATGCTCTTTAAGGGAAAGGGGGTAGATGAGGTGCTCGATGTCATCACCGGTATGTTAAAAGTCTTTGATTTTGATATATATGTATTGATAGACCCGAGTGCCACTCTTTCTTTTATTACCCCTCTTATTGCCAAAAAGTTTCATGTTGAGCCGAAATATTGTGTGAGTCTTATGAGGTGTCTACTCCCATTGGTGCATTTATTGTTGCTAGAAAGGTCTATAGAAATTGTCCCATTTGCATTTTGAATAAAATATTGCCTTGTGATCTTGTTGAGTTGGATATGGTTGAGATCTTGTTGAGTTGGATATGGTTGATTTTGATGTTATTCTTGGGATGGATTGATTGCATGCTTACTATGCCTCTATTAATTGTAGATTCCATAGGGTCAAGTTCCAATTCCCAAATGAACTCGTGCTTGAGTGGGAGAGTCATGATGTGGTGGTCAAAGGTAGGATTATTTATTGTATTAAAGCCCAAAATTTGATCTCTAAGGGGTGCCTCTATTATCTTGTGAGGGTTAGGGATGTTTAGTCCAAATTCCTTCTTATAGAGTCGGTTCCAGTGGTAAATGAGTTCCTGGATGTCTTTCCTAGTGATCTTCCCAGTGTTCCTCCCTAAAGAGAAATATATTTTGGTATAGACCTCCTTTTCGATACTCAACCCATTTCTATTCCTCCTTACTGTATGGCCCCACGGAGTTGAACGAGTTGAAAGACCAATTAAAGGATTTGTTGGAGAAGGATTTTATTAGGCCTAACTAATCACCTTGGGGTGCATCGGTGTTGTTTGTGAAGAAGAAGGATGAGTTCCTTAGAATGTGTATCGACTATCGACAACTTAATTGGGTCACCATAAAGAATAAGTATCCTCTACCAAGGATTAATGATTTGTTTGACCAACTTCAAGGGGATAGTAACTTCTCTAAGATTGATCTTCAGTCCGGGTATCATCAAGTGAAGGTGAGGGAGTGTGACATTCCTAAGACGACCTTCCGTACTAGGTATGAGCATTATGAGTTTGGGGTTATGTCTTTTGGGTTGACCAATGCACCATCTATCTTCATGGATCTTATGAATAGAGTCTTTAAAATCGACCTTGATTTGTTTGTTGTGGTTTTCATCGATGATATTTTGATCTATTCTCATAATAAGAAGGAGCATGTGGCTCATTTGAGGGTAGTGCTATGAAGATTGAGGGAAGAGAAGTTGTATGCCAAGTATGAAAAATATGAATTTTGGCTGAAGGAGGTTACCTTTCTAGGTCATGGGGTGTCAGGGGATGGTATTAAGTTGGATCCTAAAAAGAATGATGTGATTAGAAATTAGCCTAGACCATTGACCCCATCAGACATTAGAAGTTTCTTGGGCTTAGAGGGTTGCTATCGGAGAATTCTGAATGTGTTCTCTTCTATTACTTCTCCCATGACTAAGTTGACTCAAAAGAAGGCTAAGTTTGTATGGACCGATGAGTGCGAAAGGAGTTTCCAAACCATGAAGGATAAGCTTGTCTCCGCTCCTATCTTATCTTTATTGGAAGGGTTGGAAGGGTTTGTTGTCTATTATGATGCATCTCGGAGTGGTTTGGGTTGTGTTTTGATACAAAATTGTAAGGTGATAGCATGTGCTTCTTGGCAACGCAAAGTGCATAAAAAGAATTATCCTATTCATGATGTTGAATTGGCCGTCGTGGTATTTGCTTTGAAAATTTGGCGTCATTATTTGTATGGTGTGCATGTTGATGTGTTTACCGATCATAAGAGTTTCCAATATGTGTTCACTCAAAAAGATCTCAACTTGAGGCAAAGAAGATGGTTAGAACTTCTTAAGGATTATGATATGGGTATGCATTATCATCCCGATAAGGTTAATGTTGTGGCGAATGCTTTGAGTAGGGCGTCTATGGGTAGCCTAGCTCATATCGATGATGGGGCAAAGAAGTGGCTAGAGAAGTCCATCGGTTGGCTAGGTTAGCAGTTTAGGTTGGAAGAGGTTGATAATGGTGATATTATGGTTGTTGATGGTTTAAAATCTTCTTTGGTTGATGAGGTAAAAGCAAATCAAGATCTTGACCCCTCCTTGTTAGAATTGAAGGCCTTGGTGAGAGAGGGTGGAGGTTTTCTCCCACGGGGGAGATGGTGCCCTTAGATACCAAGGTAGGTTGTGTGTGGCTTGTGTTGATGATTTGAGGAAGAAGATTCTTGATAAGGCTCATAACTCTTCCTATTCTATTCACCCCGGTTCTACAAAGATGTATACAAATTTAAGGGATGTGTTTTGGTGGGGAAGTATGAAGAAAGACATTGTAAAATTTGTATCCGGTTTCCATAGTTGTCAACAAGCCAAAGCCGAACATCAAAGGCTAGGTGGCTTAAACCAAGATATAGAGATTCCTACTTGGAAGTGGGAGGAAATTAACATTGATTTTGTGGTTGGGTTGTCTAAGACTAGAAAGGGTTTTGATTCTATTTGGGTTGTGGTCGATAGAATGACAAAATCGGCTCATTTCCTACCAGTTAAGACTACTTATGAGGCCAAAGACTGTGCTAGATTGTACATTCATGAGTTGGTTTGATTATATGGGGTGCCCTTGTCTGTTATATCGGATCGTGGTGCTCAATTCACTTTACACTTTTGGAGGTCCTTCGAAAGAGGTCTTGTACCAAGGTTAAGCTTAGTACGGCCTTTCACCCTCAAACAGATGGCCAAGCCGAAAGAACTATTAAAGCTCTTGACGATATGCTTAGAGCTTGTGTTTTGGAGTTTAAAGGTAGTTGGGATGATCATTTTTCATTGATTGAGTTTGCTTATAATAATAGCTATCATTCTAGCATTGGTATGGCTCCTTTTGAGACCCTCTATGGTAGGCGTTGTAAGTCCCCGGTTGGATGGTTTGCGGTAGGAAAATGGCATTGTTGGGTCCCGATCTGTTTATGGAGGCTATGGAAAATGTAAGGTTGATTAGTGAAAGGTTGAAAACAGCCTAAAGTTGTCAAAAGTCCTATGCCAATGTGAGCAGACAGGAGCTTGAATTTAAAGCTGGTGATTGGGCTTACTTGAAGGTCTCACCCATGAAGGGTGTGGTTCATTTTAGTACGAAGGGTAAATTGAGTCAAAGATTTGTGGGTCCTTGTAGGGTGTTGAGGAAGATCGATAAGGTGGCCTATGAGTTGGAGTTGCCTAGTGAAATGGACTTGGTTCATCCAGTCTTTCATGTATCCATGTTGAGGAAATGTGTGGGTGATCCGAATGTTATTGTCCCATTAGATGTTGTGGTTGATGTTGAAGATAATTTGACTTATGAAGAGGTTCCAGTAGAGATCTTGGATAGACAGTGAAAAGGTTGAGGAATAAGGATGTGGCTTCCGTTAAGTTCCGTTGGAGGAATCAACAAGTCGAAAATGCTACATGGGAGGCCTAGGCGGACATGCAAAAGCAATATCCCTATCTCTTCCATTCTACTCAAGCCTAAGGTACTAGTTCTAAGTCTCCTATGTGATTTCAAGTCTTATGTATCAGCCCTTATGTCATTGCATGCGTTCATGATTATGTTGACAAGTTCATAGTGATTTTGACACTTATGTTGAGATTTTGAAATGAGGTTTAATTACATTGTTGCATTCTTGTCGGGATTGATCTCTTCATGATTATTCTTCTTATTGTGCATTTCTTTGATATTCGGGGACAAATGTTCCCAAGGGGAAGATATTGAAACAACCCCAAAAAGTGCAAAAAAATGTGCCTTAGAATTGCCCTTAATCGTAATTTCCATATATCTCAAAATCCGTGCGTGATATCAAAAATTCGACGTCATATTCTTGTTCAGGGGGGAAAATTCACTGGGAAATAGGTATAACCTAAATTTTAGAGGACCCATAGTGCAAAAAAGAATTTCGCCAATTTTGCAATTCCAGTAGCAGTCCGCAGCTGCTCCGCAATGCGGACTTGTCGTGGAGCAGTGTATCTTGTTGCCAGTTTTCTAATCTCAGTCCAAAGCTTTGGGGTTTTGGGCCTTAGCCTCCCCATGTGTAAAAATACCTATACTTAGTCATATTTCAACACCATATCATACAAGACATTCTCCAATACTCTCTCAAACACTTAGACAAAGATTTCACTCAAAATTCAAGTGCCAAAACTCATTCCGGATCTTAAGGATTTTCACTCGAGCTTCAAGTCTACATTCTAATCTTCATAAAGGAATTCTCCTAAGCTAAGGTATGTGGGTTTCAACCATTGGGTCCTTTCATCCATGGTGCCCAAACTTCCTTTTTACATATATTTCATGTTTCTAAGTTGATTTACTTATAGGTTGTCTTACTTATTATGAATTTGACTATGAACTATGTTGGGGTTTTATAAAAGTGTGACTGTTTGAGCATGTTTTAAGCTGTGAATCTTGGATCTATCTTGAGATTTGATGGAGGGTTTTAATATATATTGCATGATGGTATTACCTAGTATTGGTGGATTAATTTACTTCAAGTTTACTTGCATGATTTCACTCTTGAATTGCATGGTTTTATACTAGCATTACACACCCGTCAAGTGTTTGATAAAATGTCCGGGTAATGTATCTTGAGTTGTTGAAGGCCTAATGCTTGGTAAATGAGTTAAGTGACATTATGATGATGAAAGTATGGTATTTATATGATGATTTCATGATATGTATCTATAGTGTTGTGGGTTGACCATAACCAATTGAGGTGTTGATACATCAATCGTCTCAGATGAGGGTGGTAAGCCATCAACCAATTGAGGGGTTGATACCTCAATAGCCTCGGATGGGGATGGTAAGCCATCAATCAATTGAGGGGTTGATACCTCAATCACTTCCGATGGAGGGTGGTCATGTCCATCAACCAATTGAGGGTTTGATACCTCAATCGCCTCGGATAGGGGTGGTAAGCCATCAACCAATTGCGTGGTTGATA
Organism: Solanum medicagineum; assembly: GCA_026153255.1. Taxonomy (NCBI): domain Eukaryota; kingdom Viridiplantae; phylum Streptophyta; class Magnoliopsida; order Solanales; family Solanaceae; genus Solanum; species Solanum medicagineum. The sequence goes on from JAPFFP010009932.1 coordinate 15,713, forward strand.
CCTCAATTACTTCCTATAAAGGGTGGTTATGTCGATTAACCAATTGAGGGGTTGATTCCTCAATCACTTGGTCTAAGTTGGATTCCAAGTACTAAGTTTCTTGGTCTATGATGATGGTCTTTTCCTTCACATGTAATATGTCCTATATAAGCATGTTTTAATTCAAGTATCATTCATTTATGTCATATTATTATTATGTTGCCCATTGCTTATGATATTGCATTTTGACTATCTCTTGTTGCACTGCATTCTACATATTTAGTACATTCAAATGTACTAGCGCATATTCTATGCCTATATGATGTTACCATGTAGGAACCGGAGCTCCTCATGATCATCCTCATCCTCCCCGTGGCTAGTACTATTACAAAGAAATTTGGTGACTCCTCGATTTTTGGGATAATGTCTTTGATCTTATGCTATGTATAAAGACTCGCTTTCCTTTATTGTATGTTTTTACTCTGAGGGTGAGCCCGGTTTCTTGTCTCGACCCCCGCTAATTTCAATGTATAGAGGTGTTGTTGGATAAGATATGTAATGATATTATGAGTTTTGACTCTCTTAACTCTTTCCCTTCGTCCCTTAGCCTTTATTTCTATTCTCTACTAGTGTTTAATTGCTTTTGCGACCAAGGATGTGTAATAATATGCTAAGAGGCTTGTTTGGGGTCCCTTTGGGTTCCCCATTCGCCGTGTCACGTCTAGGCCCTAGGCTTGAGTCGTGACACAAAGTTTCAAAGTGTTTTAGAAGAACTAGCAGAAGATACAGTTTACGGGCTGTAAGTCAGAAGATGACCTATAGGAAGCTCTTGTAGGTTGAAGACTATTTTTAGAAAGTGCAGAGTATAAAGCCTAGGTACGGGCTGTGATTTCACCTATGGCCCATAAACCTATCCGCTTGAGTTTTCGAATCTAGTTTTCTATTCTATTTTTGATTTGTATTTTACTTATTATAAATATGTTTGTTCTTAGTGTGGAAGGACATAAAAATCTACGAACGAGTAGAGAGACATGAGAACTCATCTTTTGTGACTTTACATTGGGATTATTATAAATTACATTGTGCTTTCTTGTAGAGAATTTTGGATTTATTGTTCTTCAATTCATCATTGTAGGTATTTAATTATGATTTTCCATAACATGATTCTCTCATCTACAATGATCATGCAAAGCTAAATCCACAACTAGGGTTGTGGGAACCATGAAGAACTAACAAAGTTAAATCGGGTAATCTCTGATTCTAAGAAAGTGTGCATGTGTGTATTAATTATCTCTTCATTGAAAACTCTTTTTAATAGTGGCCAAAGTTAGAACTTGTCTTATTTACTTGCTGGATCACGGGGGTAATGAATGGTATAAAGGATAAGTAATTAATATGATTCGATGTGACCCCTCTCGTCTAATCAACCTAACCGGATCAAGGGGTGGTTGTATTGGAACAAAAGGTAAGGTTAGTAATGAAAAACTACGGGGATAGAACAAATCTTATGTCACACCCCATTCCCCGTTAGGGTGGACTGGCACCCGTTGCCGATAAGGCCCGGGAGAACCAACTCATACTATA
>JAPFFP010009943.1:0-17275 GCA_026153255.1 Solanum medicagineum
AACAAATTGCACAATATTCCCAAAAGTTTTCAGGTTGACACTTTGCCCCAATTATGTTAATTACGGGGTCTAACATATTTAAAATTAATTTTTTTAACTAACTTATCCATATTCTAGATAAATACATTAAAGTGATGAGAAGTAATTTAAAAATCAAATTTATTTATTTTAAAATAATTGATAACTCGCCTCAAAAAGTAAAATGACCAAATAATATATTAATGAATGTATGTCAAATCACTTGAAATTTAAGAAAAATACTATAAAAGATATGATTAGAAATATCCATTTTTTTTCAGAAAAATATTATAAGAAATAGGATTAAAAATATCAAATGTTTAATCATTTAAAATAGAAAATTTTAATTGAACATGATAAAAAATTATTGCAAGAACAGTTAAAAGTTAAATCAATCAGAAAGATAAAGACGATAATATTGACTCTAAAACTACTCGTAAAATTTCTCAACCACTTATCTAACTTCCTCATCTCTTCAAAACTAAACAGTATTTATGCAGTAAAAGAGGTAACTCAATTTTTTTTTTTAAAAAATACTTTTAAAAAAAGCATTTAAAAAATAAACCATTTTATTAGTAACTTACACAAGACAATGTTATTTACAAAGGAAAAAAGGCATTTGTAGAATATTAAAAAAATATTTTTTTTTAAGAAATAAAATAATTTTATATGTACAAAACTTCTTTAGAGATTAAAACTCAAATTACAATAAAAAATATTTTAAAAATATATATCCAAATCAATAAATCATTATTTTCTTTTAAAAAAATAATTTTATTGATATTAAACTTCTTTACATAGCAAACGTAAAGTCAAATGCATACAAATCATTGTGCAATTTTTTTAATAAGATATTTTTTTATCTTAAAAAATAAATTAAAAAATAGTAATTTTAAAAGGAAAAAGTTGTTCTTTATCCAAATTTCAATTTTTCTATTACAATTATGCAGCTTTTTCTTAGAATTTGTTTTTACAAACTTTATAAATGCATTATTAAGATTAAGATAATTTTAAAATTAGATTTTAAATAATAATAAATCTTTTGGAATTAATTTGTATATAATAGGATAGACAAAAAGTACCATATGACATAACTAAAAAATTCTCAATTTTTAAAAAAAATTTGAAAAATAAAAATATTATATTTTGTAAAATACCATGAAATGTGAGCATTAAAAATTTCTCGATTTTTTAAAAAATAATTAAATTGGATTATAAATCTGTATTTTGCAGAATAACGTTAATTGTCAACACAGTAAAAAATCATGATTATTTAGGTTTAACAAATAAGAAAATTAAAGATTTCATGGTTTTAATATTTACAATTTCAAAAATGAATTATTCTTTATTTTAAAGAAAAAATACATGTCTAATAAAATAGAAAACGAATTATTCTTATTGTAAATATAAAACACGTGTCCAATAAAAAATAGAGAGTTTTAAAACTACCAACAAAACTCCAACTTCTAAACAATTTCTAAACAAATCAAAAGTCCAATTTATTGAGGAATTCATTTTATGTTAAAAAAAAAAACTGCAAATCCAACATTTTAGCACTTTCTATTACTCTCCTACTTACAAACATATTGAATTGTTTTTTTAAAAAAATATGATATGAAAGTTATAAATAAAAATAAATTTTTCATTATTTTGAAAAAAAAAATGTTTAAACAAGTAAGTAGATAGTTTTTCAACTTCCCATTAAAATTCTGCTTATAAACATACAGAAAAATTTTATCATGAAAAATAATTTTATAAAAGATATATACACGCTCTACTTACAAATATATTGCAATTTTGTAATTTTTTTAAAAAAACTAAGATTCGAAAGTTACAATTTAAAAATAAATTTATCATAATTTGAAAAGAATAACATTTATCGAAGTAAGTAGGTAGTTTTTCAACTTCCCATTTAACTCCTTACAGAAAAACTGAAAATATTTATCATCAAAAATAATTTGATAAAAAAATATATACATTTTTTTACTTACAAACAAATTTAAAATTTAGAATTTTTATTGAATTGTGATTTGAAAGTTATAATTTAAAAATAAATTTATAATTATTTTGAAGAAAAAAAAACATCTGAGTAGATAATTTTCCACTTCCCATTATACTCATACTTATAAATAAACTGAAAAATTTTATCATCAAAAATATTTTTATAAAATATATATACATATTAAATAACATATTAATTTAATAAATAATAACAACATTAAAAGTTCAGTTGATTTAAATAATCTAACTATATTAACTAAACAAAATTATTTAATTAGTAAGAAGAGTTTTATCATAAATAATGTATTATCTAAATACTTAAACATATATGTACAGATTTCAACTTTAGTGCAATGAGAAAAGAAGTTTATTATGATCAGTATTTTGAAATTTGTGAAACTAATCATATTTATTATCGCAGAATGCGTCCTTAAAAATAATTATGGATCTTGTTTGTCCAATCAATTGATACCTCAAAAAGTAAAACTTAGATATTTTAATTGGACCTTGCATCATATTCTTAAAAAATGGTATAGACGTATATCATTTATGTCCCTAACTTTTAAATCGTGGACCTTGCATTATATTCTTAAACCTTTTCCCTCTATTTGTACGCTTACACTTTTTGATAAAACTAAATTTGTATTCCTTTAAAGTAAATTATTTGTATTTATGTATATTTTTTTTATATTTTATACTTTATATTATTAAAATTTATCATTCTAATATTAAAATTCGTGCACTAATATCATTACCTACTTGTACGATATATCAATAAAGTATACATATATCAAATATATGATTAAGTTTAATTTTATATAATATCGATATGGTATCAATATATCAATAGAGTATCACAAAAAATTTTCACTAATTTAAAATTAAACAAATAAGTTTGTAACTTTAGTAGTTTTCTCTTGATTATTTTATTTATTAAAAAAAAGAGCTCAAAATTATATTATACCGAAAGGATATCAATATACCGACAGAGTATCACAAGAATATATTTTCTACTAATTTAGAGTTTAATAAATAATTTTGTAGCCTTAATAATTTTCTAGTCCTGTATGATACCGATATGGTATAAATATACCAACGGAGTATCATGCCAAATACATTTTCTACTAATTTAGAATTTAATATCTTTTTATTTGTTTCTTATTTATTTCTTTAAAAAGAACATAATTCTATGTGATACCAATTGGGTATCAATATACCGCCAGAGTATGATAAAGTATTGAACTCATTCTATATGATACCGGTATGATATATATACCGTCGGAGTATATTTTATGCTGATGTCAGCATGACGTCAGACGCAGACGCAAAATAAAAGGGGTAAATGGGTAAAAAGATAAATAATTTGAGTCATGAATCCATTAAAAGGTAAATAGTTTAGATTGAATCTATTAAGAATAAATAATTTCAAATGAAGTCTATTTTAAATATTTTTGGTAGACTTTTCTTCTTATAATAGCATACAAATTGGAGCCATGGTATATTATTTTCGCGTGAACTATAGATGATAGATTTGAGCGTGAAATTACTCATTGATATTTGTATCAAGTAGATTGCCTACATCATGTGTGTCTTTTGATTTGTTTTTTTTTTTTTGCATAAACATAAAATGGTTTATGCACGAGACTATTTTTTTTTTTCTTTTTGAATGGTTCTTTTTGTTTGATTTCCTTCTTTTATCAATAGATAAATATTTATTATTTTTATTAGTGTAGTCTTCAACATGTATTTTTTTTATTTATTATTTTAATTAATGCAATATAATCTACTATGTGCTTTTAATTAGTTATTTAAAGTATAATACATGAGTAAGAAGATATGGAAGTTGAGGATTACAGTAAAATATTAGCAAGTAGTCGAGTGTAGTGTAATTTTTCTTATTAGTATAGCATTGTTACTCTCTTACTAGCTTCTTCTTAATTCGATTTTGTTATTACATATTATTTTATTTTTTTCGATTATAGTATTATTTCTATAGCTATTGCTCTCTTCTCCATGTTTTTCAGCATGACTTCTTCATTGTTGCATTTTCTTTCTGTACTTCTTGATTTTGATATGCTTTATTTGAACTGAGGTCTATCAAAAACACCTTTCTATCTTTGTAAAGTAAGAATAAGATTGCGTACACACCATCCCCAAATTTCACTAGATATACTATTGTTATTTCTTCTTTACATAACTAATACATATAAAAATATAAAAAAATTATATATTATTTTATTTAAAATAACTAAATTCCATACAATTAATCATTGCAGCACTGAAACCTGTGTAACTACTCTACATAGTAACCAGACAAACATGCCAAAACGAAGGGATTCTAGTAATCACAACAAGAAAAGGAAACAGGTGCTTACTTCTGTTTGAAGGAACACAATAAATTAACAACACACAAAAAAAAATTCATCAAAATTACAGTAAACAATAAATTTGAACCCATAAAAAAACTTTAATAAATTCAATGCTAAGAATATTATAGGTGGAACTCCTAGAATTTAAATTCTAAATTTCCCTCTGCCTTAAATGTTTGCAAACCTTTTCCAACAATTCTCCTTTTTACTATACATATAAATTTGTATGTATATATACATAAAAATTTAATTGAAAAAATGACAATTCAGTTCACTAAGTTTTTTTTTGCTATACATGGGATTTAAGAAAGAGCCGAACCACAATTGCATCATTCATTAGTGATAATATATTATTCGTTTTCTAAAAAAAAAAAAGAAAAGAAATTGTAAGTATTTGTGTCAAAGAGAATGGGTGCTTAAGCATCCGTCATTTTGCTGAAATGTAGTTAATTTTCTACTTATTTGAAGAGAAAAAAATATTTGTCCACAAATATACAAGTCTTGTGTACCGTGGAATAAGTTAAGCAAGCAAATCCAATAAGAAGTCAATAAACCATAAAAGTCATCATAACAATGTCCACAAGAAAGTATCAGAAACATGAAAAAGTCAATAATTAATGAGAAAAATATTTAAAATATTTTTTAACTTGGAAAAAATTATGAGTTTCGTTTTGAAACATTGACAGACTTAAAAACACTTCTTTACTTGATTAACTCAACTTAAATACACTCCTCGTCTACCCGATCTGACACATAACATAACAAGTGGTCTCAAACTCTTATAGCATGAGGATTTTAATAAAAAATTAAAAAAGTGTTGAGAACACTTTAATACTGTTGACGGTTCGGAGACGAAACTAATAATTCACGCCAAGGATATTTTAAATACTTTTGTCATAATTAATTACAAAGTAGGAATACCCAAAATCAAGAATTAGAAGCCAACATCATGTTCTTGAACTCCTCAAAATCAAGAACTCCATCAAGGTTAGTATCATACATGTCGATCATGTTCTTACAATCACTTGCTTCTTTTTCATCCCACAACCCTAATCTTGACAACACTTTTTGAAGCTCCTCACTTGAAATAAAACCATCTCCATTCAAGTCAAACACCTTGAATGCTTCAACAAGATCATCTTCCAAGCTATTATTATTAGTATTATTATTATCATCAATATTGTTGTCCTCTTTTATCTTCTCTCCATTATTTTTCTTCACCATGGCCTCGTAAAAGAATAAGAAGTCGATGAAGTTAAGGCTCGTTTTACCTACCAAAGATTGAAGCTCATTAAGGCCCGTGCAAGCTCCAATCTTATCAAGAAGGCCTTTGAGCTCATCTAAGCTCACTAATCCATCACCATCTTCGTCAAGCTTGTCGAAAATCCTCTGGAAGTGACTTTCGTTCAACTTAGACATTCTAAATAGGAAAAAAAAAAAAGTATATTAAACGAATACCTACCAAGTAAAAACCAAAACAACAACAATAACATAGAAGCTAAGTTCTTAAGTGAAGTCTTTATATATGAAAAATAAATTAAAGTAGAAGGAAACTTACATTGACCTTTGGTTGGAAATATAAAATGAAGCTTCTAGGTAGAAAAAAATGATAAGATGACGACCACTATGAAGAAATTGAATAGTATGGTATGTTCTTTTTATCCATACATATGGGGAAAGGAGAATTTATTCCTTTCTCCTGTCCTCCTCTAGTGTTTTGCTTAGATTCTACTATAGAATTCTGTTGAGTCATTATATAGAATAGAACCAAACCCTATGGCCATGGACCAAATCTTCCTCTTCTAGTGTAATTGGTGGGTACACACTAACTAGAATTATTTTAATTTGTGCATTACTCGTGAAAAACATACTTTGTTTAACTTAGGCACAAAAGAAAAGAAAAAAAATATTAGCAGAGGGGAAAGACGTGCAAAGCGTGAACAAGTCAACGTTGATCAACTCCAGATAAGAGTTTGCGGCTATCCAAGGGAATGGAACAATTCTTATATTCTATTAATAATACATGAGACAATAAGAAAGTATTGATAAGCATGAGTAAATACGATGTCGGGTTTAAGTAATAAGTGTGAATTGGGAAATAAAGATTGAAAGGAAATGAAGGTTGAAAGAATAAGGGAAATGTGGGGTAATCAAGTAAAGGGAAATGAAGAGTCATTTCTCCCTCATCTATAAAATAGAGGAAAAATGTTGTCCTTATATTAGGAAAAACTCGCTCTAACTCTTAAAGAATCAAGTCAAAAGGGACCCCTTTCACCATTGTCGTCGTTGCTCGGCTTTGGCAAATGATATGATTGATTGATAAATTTTTTGGACACAAAATTTATTTAACCAATCTCAATATTTAACTAGAAGCTATTGCTTGATAAATTTTTTGGACACAAAATTTATTTAACCGATCTCAATATTTAACTAGAGGCTATTGCTGCATTTTCAAAACACAAAAATTTTTCTCTCTCTTCTTCTGCATAGTTTCTTACAAAGTAAAATTTGACTCAGTGTGAAGCCATTGCTGGTTCTTGAGTTCACTAAAAACTACAAGAATTTGAGGTACCGCTATTCTCTAGTGGTAATCTGTTTTATCTTGGGAGAAAATAATCCACAAACCTCGTGTACAGTGAGGGGATTAAATTTCTTAAGGACACACAGTGAATTCTGTGGACTCAGATTAATTTCATAATTTCGATTGCAGTATTTACTATTCCATTTTTTTCTTTGAATACAAAGAGGGTAACAAGCTTAAGTAATTTAATTGTTTATTTTTTCCTTTCTGTATTCCAACTTTTAAAATTTCTGTATTCTCTGAGAGTTGAGTATTTTGTCTGTTTGTGATAGGAAAAATGATTAACTCAAATGAAGTGAATGTTGGAACTACGACTACTATAATACCATCTACTACACCTTCAGGTCGTTCAAATGTTGCCCCTCAATTCCACTAGCGGAAAAACCTGAAAAATTTACTGGTATTTATTTCAAAAGGTGGCAGCAAAAGATGTTCTTCTAATTGACTATCCTAAGTATACAGAGATATATTAATGAGAATATTCCCATACTAGCTGAAGGAGTAGTGGATGATGAAAGACTTCTAGTGACTGAAGCTTGGAGACACTCAGATTTTCTATGTAGGAACTACATTCTGAGTGGCTTGCAAGATGACTTGTACAGTGTGTACAACAACATGAAGACTTCCAAGAAACTCTGGGATGCTTTGGAAAAGAAGTACAAAAATGAAGATGCTGGAATGAAAAAAATTATTATGGCAAAATTTCTAGACTACAAGATGGTAGACAGAAAAGCTGTTGTTACCCAAGTTCAGGAGTTGCAAGTTATAATTCATGATCTCCTTGCAGAAGGTATAATCTTATTTTATACCTATTTTGAACATATTCAATTTGTTCTCAATACTCACACAATCTTTAATGCAGGATTGGTTGTAAATGATGAACCATCATTGAAAAGTTACCCCCACTTTGGAAGGACTTCAATAATTACTTAAAGCATAACCACAAGGAGATGTCTGTTGAAGATCTTATTGTTCACTTGAGATTGAAGAGGACAATATGAAGTCAGAAAAGAGGTCACAAACAAGTTCAACAATATCTTGGGCAAATATTGTTGAAGAAGAACTAAATTTCAAAAAGAGAAAGAAGCCATTTGGACTAAAAGGCAATCCACCTAAAAAGAGGTTCAAAGGTAATTATCATAACTGTAGGAAGGTTGGACATAAAGCTATGGATTGTTGCTCTTTAAAGAAGAAAAAGAAAAAGAATAAAACGAATATAATTGAGAAGAATGAAGAAGTGGAGATCTTTGTGCCATGTTGACTCAATGCAACTTGGTAGGAAATCCTAAGGAGTGGTGACTTGATTCTGGAGCCACTTTTGCAAGATATTCCCCTGTTGCACCTGATGAGACCATTTTCATGGGAAATTCTTCCATAATAAAAGTTGAAAGTTATGGCAAAGTATGTTTAAAGATGACATCCGACAAAGTGGTGACTCTAAAATGAATTTGTCATGTTCCAGAAATGAGGAAGAATTTAGTTTCTGCTAGTCTCTTGGTCAAGAATGGATTCAAATGTGTTCTTGTTTCTGATAAAGTTGCAATTAGCAAAAATGATATGTATGTAGAAAAAGACTACCTTACTGAAGGCTTTTTCAAACTAAATATAATGGTTGTTGAAAGTAACAAAGTCCAGGCTTTTTCTTATTTACTTGAGTCAAATGATCTAAGACATTCATATTTAGGACATGTAAATTATAAAACCTTGAGGAAAATGAGCAATTTGAATCTATTGCCAAAGTTTGAAAACAAACAGTCAAAATGTCAAGTATGTGTGGAATCTAAGTATGCTAAGCATCCTTATAAGTCTATTGAAAGAAATTCAAATCCCTTAGACTTAATTCATACATATATTTGTGACATGAAGTTAATATCATCTCGCAGTGGAAAGAAATATTTCATAACACTTATTGACGACTGTACACAATACTGCTATATTTATTTATTTAGTACTAAGAATGAGGCAATTGAAGCATTCAAACAATTCAAAAGTGAAGTTGAAACACAACTTAACAAAAAGATCAAAACGATCATGAGCAATACGGGCGAAGAGTATGGATATTCTTTTGAGGAAATATGTTTGAAGCATGACATTATTCATCAAACAACAACCACTTACACACCACAATCCAATGGAATTGTTCAAAGGAAAAATCAAACACTTAAGGAGATGATGAATGCCATGTTAATTAGTTCTGGTTTGCCCCAAAACTTGTGGGGGGAAGCTATCCTTATGGCTAATCGAATACTCAATCAAGTTACCCATATTAAAACACTATCTATTCCATACGAAAAATGAAAAGGGAGAAAGTCTAACCTTGAACACTTGAAAGTGTGGGGGTGTTTGGCTAAGGTCCAGATTCCTAAACCTAAAAGGACAAAAATAGGACCCAAGACGGTTGATTGTGCATTCATAGGATATGTCTTCAAGCATATCTATTTCTGATGCATAGATCAGAAAATCCTGACATTCGTATTAATACGGTAATTGAATCAGATAATGCTAAATTCTTTGAAACAATATATCTGTATAAGAAAGAAGACGAATCATCTAATGAAGGAACTAAACAGCCTCGAGAAGAAATAAAAGAAAGTGATCATAATAAGTAAAATATAAGGCGTAGCAAGCGTCAAAGGTCCTTACTTTCTTTGGACCAGATTTTATAATATTTTTGTTAGAAAATGAGCTTCGAACATCCAAAGAAGCTATGACTTCTTCAGAAGCACAATATTGGAAAGAGGGAGTCAATAATGAGAATACATTCATAATGAATAATCATACATAAGAATTGGTTGGTATTCTTCCTGGAAATAAATCCCTAGGGTCTAAATGAATTTTCAAAAGAAAAATGAAATTTGATGCCACTATTGACAAATATAAAACGAGGCATGTTGTTAAAGGATTCAAGCAACATAAAAGTCTTGGCTACCTTGATATGTACTCACCTGTAATGAGAATTACGTCAATTTGAACTTTAATAGCATTATTTGTAGTGTACGATCTAGAAATTCATTAAATGGATGTCAAAACAACCTTATTAAATGGAGATTTGGAGGAAGTAATCTATATGGAGCAACTAGAAGGGTTCATAGTTCCTGGAAATGAAAAAAGTGTGCAGACTTGTTAAGTCTTTATATGGACTCAATCAAGCACCCAAACAATGGCTTGCGAAATTTGACCAAACAATGTTGTCAAGTGGTTTCAAAATTAATGAGTGTGATATATGTGTTTACATTAAAAACACTCCAAATAAAGTTGTCATTGTTTGCTTATATGTGGATGATATGTTGATAATGAGTAATAACATTGCTAACATAAATGCTACTAAGCGTATGCTTTCTAGCAAGTTTGATATGAAGGACTTAGGAGTTCCTGACTTGATATTAGGAATTAAGATTCACAAAACTCCTCAAGGTCTAGCATTGTCTCAGTCTCATTATATCAGAATGTTACTAGAAGAATTGAAGTACCAAAACCCCCAATTGATCTGAACCTTAATCTTGCTAAGGATAAAGGTGAAAGTATGTCTCAATTGGATTATGCTAGAGTGTTGGGAAGTTTGATGTACATCATGAACTGTATGCTACTAGATATAGCTTATGCTATAAGTAAATTGAGTCGGTACATGAGTAACCCCAACCAAAATTATTGAATGGCAATGAACGAGTTTTGGGGTATTTAGAGCACACTCAAAACTTTGCTTTGCATTATATCAAGTATCCAGCAGTTGTTGCAGGATATAGTGATGCAAATTAGATTACCGGGTCAACTGAAACTAAGTCCACATGTGGATACGTCTTTATCATTGGTGGAGGAGAAATATCATGAAAATTATCTAAACAAATATATATAGCTCGATCTACAATGGAGGCTGAGTTCATAGCCTTAGGCAAGGCTGGTGAAGAAGTTGAATGGCATTGGAATTTCTTAGAAGATATTCCATTTTGACCCTAACCAATGGCTCCTATATACATACATTGTGACAGTCAAGAGATAATAGGAAGAGCTGGGAGTGTTATACATAATGGTAAGTACCGTCATGTACAACAAAAACATAATACCGTTAGGCAACTACTCTAGTGGAATTATCACGATTGACTATGTAAATTCGAAGGATAATGTGTCGGATCCACTTACAAAAGGCCTAACTAGAGAAGGAGTTGAGAGATCATCAAAGAAAATGGGACTATGGTCGAGGACAAATCATCGTAACAATAACTCTACTTAGAAGACTGTCGATCCCAAGATTTAGGTTCAAATAGATCAAACAAAGTCATTGATGATGGTTCAACATCGAAACTATGATAAGGTCCATTCTCATGATAAGACAATGTTTAGGAATAAGGATAAGGTAATATGACCTTTTAATGATTTCTAAGTTTTATATAGGGTATATTAAATAGTGTATCTATAGGAAAACACATTTAGGAATCACCTATGTAAGAGTGAAGTGTAAGCCGCTTCAAGGAGAATCTAGTAAGACCAGTTCTCTATGCACTTATGAACCAGGAAGTGTTCATGGCTGAAACAAACAAAACAATTAGAACCAAAACCAGTTAAAGGGTTAGTTGTGTGACTTATATTGTCTAGTTATATGACAAATATCGACGATTCAAAGATATCACATCTATCGATTGACCGTGTATATCCGACATATGTTCACTATGAAAAGTTCAAAGGAAAACCTACTCATCCCGATGCAATTAATCCTTATTTATGGATCATACATATTTTTCATGCATATATTTTAAACAATGGTCATTCTCCATTCATGTTGGGGATTTTTGAGTTTAAGTAATAAGTGTGAATTGTGAAATGAAGATTGAAAGGAAATGAAGGTTGAAAGAATAAGGAAAATGTAGGGGTAATCAAGTAAAGGAAAATGAAGAGTTATTTCTCCTTCATCTAAAAAATAGAGGACAAGTGTTGTCCTTATATGAGGAAACATTCACTCTAACTCTTAAAAAGTCAAGTAAAGGGGACCCCCTCACGCCATCGTTGTTGTCGTCGTTCTCTCGGCTCGGCTTCGGCTTTGGCAAATGATGCGTTTGATTGGTAAATTTTTTAGACAAAATTTATTTAACCAATCTCAGTATTTACCTTTTTTGATTTTTTTGTGAATTATTAATAAATTATTTATCATGAATTATTTATTTCTTAAATTAATATGTGAAGTTAGTTTAATCGATTTTTAAATTTTACACGTAGTTGTTCTTTCTCAAAAGACATCATACCTGTTATGAACAGATGAACTGTTTGAAATATATAAGTATAGACTGAAAATTGACCCCACTTAAACCAATGAAAACCTTTGGTTCACAACACATGTGCACTAATTTTGGCTATGTCGAATCTAAAACTTTTTTTTCATGTACACTATATTGAGCAATCAGCTTACAACTGTCACCTAATTAGCTTAATGCTATACAATTGTCAATTTTGTATTTGATAGTTAGTTTAATTAATAACGAAGTTAGTTGGGTTATTAGTGAGTTAGCTGATTAGTGACTGCAATATTAGAGAGAAGTTATAATCATTCCCATATTCATTTTGACAAAAATAGAAAACTCTCTTGGATTACTGCTGATCATTCTTCTAATTTTTTGCTTACTTGTATCTATAAAGTTTACATGGTATCAAATCTTGAGAATAAATTTAGGAATTTATCTCTGAGAAGTTAATGATAAATCGAAAGATTTAGCTAAAATTGTCTAAACATGGTGATCGAGGATCCATCAATTGGAGAGGCGAGTAACCGAGCACAAGGAGAAGTTGTCAATGGAAGCTTAATAACAATTGATCACAATCATCCACTTTATCTGAGTCCTTCAGATGTATCAGGAGCTTTTGATTGAAATTCAACTTAGGATTGGAGAACTATACACTGTGCAGTAGAGCCATGGAGATTGCATTACTTAGATGGAACAAATTAGTTTTCATTAATGGATCTATTTCATGAAGTGATTTTGATGGAGGCTAGAAAAAGATCTGGGATTGTTGCAATGCGATAGATATCTCTTGGGTTACATGCAATATACGTAAGGAGCTACTAAGTAGAATTCTATACTCATGAATTCATCTAGTGCGCATCAGGTATGGTTTGATCTAAAGGAGCACTTTGATAAGATCAATAGATCTAGGCTTTATCAATTGTATAAGAATGTATTTACCCTAACATAGGAAATATCAACAATTTCTGCTTATTACATAAACTTAAAAATTTTATAGGATGAATATGATATGACTTTATCCCCCACCTAACTGTTTCTGTCATAAGGCTAAAGACTATGTAGAATAAATGCTGTATCAACACTTATTACAATTTCTAATGGATTAAATGATAGCTATTCCTAAGCAAGGAGTTAGATTTTAATGGTGCATAACTTTCCTAATGTAACCAAGCTTATGTCTTAGTGAGACAAGATGAAAGCAAAAAAGGAATTGTACGTACTATTCATGAAGGAATGAAATCTCTTGTAATTATGCTGCAAAATATAGCAGGGGACAATAATTTAACAATAAGCAAATTCAATATCCAAGAAAAATTTTTCGATATTGTGATTTTTGCAACATGAAGAGACACGTAAGGGCATATTTTAACAATTTAAAAAGGTTGGTCATTGTCATGTGACTATACATGTGAAGGGGGATTGCTACTTGTTGATTGGATATTCAGATAATTTCAAGGGAAAGAAAAAGATAAATGCAGCATTGGGAAGTGGTTCAGTTTATTCGATACAACATTAAACATAAAAACATGCGCACACTAATATAGGAGAACATATGTACAATTAAATTAGATCACACAAGAGCAATTGCTGCAATTGATGAATAAGACATTTCCAGAACAACTAAAATAAAATACTAAATGTGCTGAAGAAGTATAAGAGAAATAACATGGATCTTCAAAGTAGTGCTAATATGACAAATTACTAATTTCTATTTGAAATGAATTATAGATCCAGGGCTACAAATCTTATAATAAAAAATTCAAGTAACTTACATCTTGAGAACATGATAGGAAATATGGGAAATGAGCAATTACCTACAAGAGATTCAATTAAAGTTTCACAGGTTGAAAGTTTTCAATTGAAAGAAGATGAAATTATCTGTGATGTTTTGTGTATACCAAAATTCAAGTTTAATCTTTTATTTGTGTACGAACTGACAAAATAATTGAACTGTTATATTTTTTTTCCACATGTTGTGTATTTCGGGACCTCTCATCCAGAAGAGTCAAGGAGATTGGTAACATGGAAGATGGAATCTATGTGGTGAACTGAAAATAAAATGACAAAAGGACAGAATTACAACACTGTTTGCTGCTGGAGAGAAAAATAAAAATCCTGCACTTTGGCATAAGAGATTGGGATAGGTTCCTATGGGAGTGATCAGAAAAATAAAGAATTTTGATGCTTATAGTTATTTTACTATCGATAAATAGAAAAATAAAGGATCTAGTTTCTCTCACACTAGAGAAACTAGAGTCCCTTTTCCTACAAGTAATACTTCAGCAAATGCTAATTTTGACTTGGTACATATGGATGTCTGGGGTCCATACAAGGTGGCTACTCATAATAAAAAGAGATACTTTCTTTCTTGTAGATGACAAGCCTAGATGGACATGGATCATATTGATTACTTTAAAATCTAATATATTATTGTTCTGAAACACTTCTTGACAATGATAAGAAATAAATTTGGGACATGTGTTAAAGTGTTCAGATCTGATAATGGAGGACAGCTCTTGAATTCTAATTGTCATGATTTATTTGTGTTGCATGGTATTCTTCACCAAAGTTCTTGTCCATATACTCTACAACAAAATAAAGTTGTATAAAGGAAGCATAACATTTATTAGAAACAACAAAAGCTATTAAGTTTCAAGTCCTTTGCCAAATAAATATTGGGGTGAATGTATAGAGGCTGCAACATACATCATTAATTGAATTTCATTATATGTTTTAGGAAATATGTCTCCATATGAGATATTGTACAACACACAACCTTCCATAGCATATCTGAAAGTGACAGGTTGTCTGCAGTTGCTACTAGCCTACACAGAGATTATAAGTTTGCATTAAAGGCTAGAAATTCCGTATTGCTTGGATATGCCACTAGACAAAAAGGGTACAAACTATTGATATCGAATCAAGAATCATTTTTGTCAGCAGAAATGTTATTTTCAATGAAAATAAATTTCCTTTTGAATAAATCTAGGGGAAGCTAATGACCAACCCATGTAATATCCTACTCATATACAAAGTATAGTGATCTTACACCTTGCATTGCCATTACAAATGAAGTACCTGTTAATCTTTGTGACACTACAACAGAGCCTATCTCATCTATTCAGGAATCTGCAACTAATAGCTCATTATCTCAATTAGCACCTGATCACACTCACAAAGATATTGATGTTACTTAACATATGAAAAATAATTTAATTTTTCATGAGCAAGTATCTCTAGTACATGATGCACCTGTTGCCACTAATAACTCTTACATATCATCCAAAACTCCATTTGGCATGCACATTATGTTCTAAATAAGAGAAAAGTAGTTGGAAATTTAATGTACTCTATTACAGATGTGATAGACTATCAAAGCATCACTTCAACTTACAGAAGTTTTATTACTATGTTCTCTCAAGAAAAGGAGCCCACCTCTTATCAAGAAGCTATAAAATATCCTAGATGGATTAAATCTATGAAAAATGAGATTCAAGTATTGAAAGACAACCATATATAGGAGCTTATTCAATTGCCTAGGGACAAGAGGGTGATAAGATGCAAATGGGTATACAAAATTAAGTACAAGGCTAATGGAGAGGCTGATAGATTCAAAGCTAGATTGACAGCCAAGGGTTACAGAAACTTTTTTCCCTCTTGTAAAAATAGAAACTGTTAGGCCTGTTATACCATTAGTTGTTGGGCATCACTGGAAAATCATCAAATGAATATTTTTAATGCTTTTTTTCAAGGGGATTTGAATGAAGATGTTTACCCAAAACTACCATCTAGCCTTTGTCCATCAAAGTGGAAAAGGGGTAGTCTGTAAGCTAATAAAATCACTTTATGGACTTAAGTAGGCTAGTAGGCAGAGGAATATCAAGTTGACTACAACTGTCACATCCTAGGAGGATACCCTTGGCTTGACCGACACTTATAGTCTATTGCTAGCCCTCAAGCAAACCATTTGACATCATTACATTTATTCAATCATAATCTAACAACGAAAGACATCAACAATCAAGAATAACTTAATAGAAGACAATAACTGAATTGATAATCAAAGGCCAAAGACCAACCAATCCATCAATCAACTGAAATAAGACTAGTCTGAAAGAAACTAGAAAAAAAATAATATCCAATCACAACTCGACAATCTGGTCTCTGAAGCCTCAATCCATCTGTCTAGGTGGTGCCAATGACAGGTCCATGGCTACCTAAAAATAGAATAAAAACAAATCTAAACTTTACTACTAGATGATAATAAATGTGAAAATACTCCACAAGCTAGGAGGCCTTATCAATCCGGTGATGGGGGATAAGTTCCTCAACGAAGCGCCTGTTGATGACCTCTAATATCTGTCTTTGCATCATGAAAAGATCGAGATCTAAATAGATGTCAATACGTGGAATGTACAAATATATAAAATGGTAGAGTGAAATACGCATCAAGATAGAATATTATCAACTTAGATAACTCAAATCAAGAAATAAAGAACTTGATCAATATATCATAAGTCGAAAGCAAGAGCAAGGTTTAGACATAGACTAATCATATACAATCCAATCCAATCAGAGTACTATCAAGACCAATATGGAAGTTTCTCTTATCCAAAAATAATCACTTATGTGCCCTGGATTGTATAATAATCCCATTGATGTTGCCACAACTGTTCAATACTTTGCCAGAGTAACAAACGAATCAACCAATCACTGATCCAGTCAATCAATCAAGTCCTATATTGTTTCAGGGACCTATCAAGAGGAAACATCTGACCTAACAGTTTCAATCTTCTCCTATATTTAACGACATAGTTATTGAGTTTGAGTTGGACCTACTCCCACTAAATTTGGTGCTCAATACTCCTCCTAAGACAGAATGCTCATAAGAAAATCAATTCCAATCAATAAGTCTCTTGTGGACTCTTTCAGTTCATTAGTTCTACCACAATTGTTAGACCCCGTAATTTAATCAACCGAAGTAAATTGTTCAATTGAAAAAGCTGCGGCGAATATGGTGTAATTTGAAATTTAGTAAGTTCGCGGGGTTATTATTTTAAATTGGAGTGTATGTT